>RJWJ010032357.1:0-18578 GCA_004363605.1 Indri indri
GTTTGTGGGTATGACCCCACCCCAGATCTCTTGGTATGTCTCCTCACCTGCCTGATAGGTCCCAGCCAGCTTCCAGCACTGAGGGTCCTCGAGGTCCTCTGGGGAGTTGCACCCCCCTCCATCCCACACAGCCCTGTTGTCTCTGAGGCCTGCAAGAAAGAAGGGGCAGTTAGTATCCTGGAGTCACAATCCTCCTTCCCACCTGGGAAGTCCTCTGAGTTTGCACTCTGTACTCTGGAAAGGCTGTGGCATTTGGACCAGCATGCTTATGTCTCAGTTAGAAATCAGGCACCAGGACTTTGTCCCCATAGAAGGGAAGCAAGAAGATTGGGCGGGGCTAGGAGTGGCCCTGGAGCATGCAGGGCCACGTCAGGTTGTGCCGGTGTAGGGAAGAGATCTTTTGCGCAACGCTGGAGTCAACTTTCAGGAGAGTAAATATTACACGTGACTCAGTCCTTTGCAGTGGAATGTGGGCTCCATGGATGGATGCTAAAACCTGGCTTTAAAAACTTCCGTGATGATACCGATTGTTCTTCCTTTCTGCCAGGTGTAGGCAGATGGTGAGCAGGTACGCAGGGAAGTGTGAAGCCTCAGCGTGAAGGAACACAGGCCCCTGAACCAACACAAGAAAGCTCCCTGCCAATCAGGAACACTTGCCTTGTATTGTTATACGAGTGAGAAGGAAAAAACATCCATTGTGATTGAGCTATTATACAGTTTGTGCATATTTCTGACAGCAGATAGAAAAATATCCCACCTAATACAGGGAGGAGCTTCTTTTAGTCCCAGGAACATATAGGATGACTCTATTCATCCTTAAGAAATTCAAACCTACACTATTAATATTTTTGTATTAAATAATACCTTCACATTCGGGATTTAATATGCTTCTAATGTTCAGTTTAACATATTTTTAATGGCCTACTAGAATAACTGCCAACGTTGTAGTTGCAATGTAAAACATACGAGTGAGGGATTTAGACTTGTGATTTTATATTAAAATCTTGCTAAGGTTGTAAACAGTGTTAAAACATGTAAGAGAACGTAAGATTCGACACACTTATACGCTTAATTTATTAGACTTGTGGAATTACTTATGTTTTGAGAAGTTTTAAAAATGTGTGTTCAATTTATTAGATTTATGGAATTTCTTAAGTACTTGGAAAGGTTTGGTTTATTAATCAGAACACTGAAGTCCTTAAACAGAAAATAAAAAATACAGTCATCCCTCAGTATCCATGGGGGATGAGTTCCAGGACGCCCCATGGACATCAAAATCCTTGGATGCTCGAGTACCCATACTACAAAATGGCATAGTAATTGCATATAACCTATGCACATCTCCCTCTGTACTTTAGCTGATCTCTAAGATTACTTATGATACCTAATGCAATGTAAATGCTGTGTAAATAGCTGTTATGCTGTAATGTTTAGGGAATTATGCTGGGGGAGGGAAGTCTGTATATATTCAGTACAGATGCGACCATCCATGTTTTTCCCCAATATTTTTGATATGACGTTGGTCGAATACACAGATTCGGAACCCATGGATATAGAGGGCTGATTGTATTCATTTTATAAATGCAGTTGAAGACATTTGAAGAAATTTAATTGGCCAAATATGTGAAATGGAGTAAACACTAAGCAAAGGGTCCTCCTAACAGCAATTATTGCACGTCCGCTTCCGACCAAGATGGCGTAAAACGGGTTGGATTTACCCTCCTACCTGAAACAACGCACACACACCCCCATAACCATACCAAAGATATTAAACAGCGATTTTTAATATAGGGGTATCAGACAGCAAAGGATAGTGATTCCTGAGAGACGGTAAACAAATGAAGAGAGCCCTGCAGTTACCCAGCTTATTGGCTTGAGAAAGTTTCCAGGCAGCCATGCAGGGAAGCTTAACCCAGGAGGAACCCCGCAGACCCCTTGAGTTGAGGAGATGCAGGTGAGAGTCTTGGGAGATGAAGGCAGCTCAAGTTCATAGGGTAGAGTTACTGGAGAGGAGAGAACTGCACAGAGATCCTCAGAGATCAGCCCAGGACTGATCAGTGCATGCTCATGAGAAAAATGCCCAAGGCCAGGGAGGCACTGCTGGAAAGGATTAGAAGGAACAGGGATTGGCTCTCACAGAGGGCAAGAAACAACGCTGTTCCCACCAGTCAAACTGCGAAAACTCATACTTCACAGGGCATCAGGGAGAGCAGGGGTCCCCAACCTACAGTGAGTTGTATAATTATTTCATTATATATTACAATGTAATAATAATAGAAATACAGTGCACAATAAACGTAATGCACTTGAATCATCCTGAAACCACTCCCCCACCCGCCGCTGCCCCTCTTCATGGAAAAATTTTCTTCCATGAAAACAGTCCCTGGTGCCAAAAATGTTGGGGACTGCTGATCAGGAAGCCTTTGCTTCAGTAATGGGGAATACAGCCCTAGATTGAGCACTTCTCTGGACCCACTTAAAGAAATCATAACAATGAGATTGAATGGATCACACTGAGACAGGGAACTGGCAGGCACTGCTTCCAGCATTGTTTGATCATGCAGGCATTGCCTGACTGATCAGGAACTCTCAAAACAGAGTTTCAAATTACCCTGATTGAAACAGGGCGGAGATAGGACAAGTTCCAACCAGTTAGAACCAAGATGGTGGAGAAATTCACCACCTCTTGACCTTACAGCATCGTTACACCCTCATTACCGTAAAAGTTTCTAAGGAAACCTCCCACTCTTATCAAGTACCTGATCTGACACTTCCTATTTGACCCTATATACTCAAATTTAGGGCGTCACCCTAATTCTAGGAAAACACCGCCCCTTCCCAAGATATAACATGAATACTCCTCCCCTTGTTTAGCTTATAATTAAGCTGTTGCTTAAATAGAGGAGCTAAAGGAACCATGGGACTGGTTCTCCTCCACAGGGAGAACTAGCCTCTACTTTGTCTGTGGAGTGGATTATCTATACTTTCTATTTTAAATAAAACTCACATTCACTTTATACTGTCGGTTTGCTCTGAATTCTTTCCTGCATGAAACCAAGCACCCACTTGGACTGCAAGTGATTCCCAGCACTGGGAGTCACTTTCCTGTGTCAAAACTGTTTCCAGGTAACTTAACTGCATTCCCAGAACAAATCTCAAGATTTAAAAGAATGTAAAGATACCCAGTACCCATGAAGGTGAAATTCACAGTGTCTGGCATCAATCACTACCAAGCAGAAAGAGATAAGAAAACATAACCTACAATGGGGAAAATAGTCAATCCACTGAATCCTACACACAACTGACATAGATATAAGAATTCTCGGAGAAAGACATTAAAATAGTTTTTAATAATTGCATTCCATATGTGTAACAATTAAATAGAGACATGGAAAATGTGGAGGAAAAAACCCAAACAGAACTTCTAGAGATAAAAATACACCAGATGGGATGAAGGACAGATTAGACACTGGGAAGAAAAACAATGATTTGAAGGCATAGTAATAGAAACTATTCAAACTGAAATACAGGGAGAAAAAAAATGAATCTAAAAAATTGTAAAAGAAATTTATAAAAAGAAATTTTATGCCAATAAATTTGACAACTAAGATGAAATGAACAAATTCTCCAAAAGACAAAAACTGCAAAAGCTCACTTTAAAGGAATAGATTACCTGAATAGTCCTATATCTATTTTTTTTTTTTTTTTTTTTTGAGACAGAGTCTCACTCTGTTGCCCAGGCTAGAGTGCTGTGGCGTCAGCTAGCTCACAGCAACCTCAAACTCCTGGGCTCAAGCGATCCTGCCTCAGCCTCCCAAGTAGCTGGGACTACAGGTGTGCACCAGCATGCCCAGCTAATTTTTCTAGTTTTAGTAGAGACGGGGTCTCACTCTTGCTCAGGCTGGTCTCTAACTCCTGATCTCAAGTGATCCTCCCTCTTCAGCCTCCCAGAGTGCTAGGATAACAAGTGTGAGCTACCATGCCCAGCCAACCCTATATCTATTGAAGAAATTGAAATTGTAGCTTAAAAACCTTCCCACAAAGAAAACTCTAGGCCAGACAGCTTCATTGGTTAATTCTGCCAAATATTTATGGAAGAAATGATACCAAATTCTATATAAATCCTTCCAAAAATTGAAGAGGAGGGAATACTACTCAATTTATCCTAGAAAGCCAGCACTACTTTGATGTAAAAACCAGACAAAGATATTACTAGAAATAAAACCACAGACCAAATCTTTTACGACCATAGATGCGAAAACTCTAAACATAATTTTAGAAAATTAAATTTAACAATATATTAAAAGGCTAACACGTCACAGCCAAGTGAGGTTTATTCTAGGAATGCACCATTGGTTTAACATTTAAAAGTCAATCAATGTTATTCACCATATTAACAAACTGAAAAAGAAAAACCACATGAGCATGTCAATAGACATAGGTAAAAGCACTTGAAAAAATCAATTCCTGATCAAACATTGATTCCTGATCAAAAATGTCAGCAAACTGGGAACAGAAGGGAACTTCTTCAACCCAAGAAAGAGCATCTATGAAAACACTACGACAGTACTTAATGTTAAAAAACTGAAGGTTTCCCCCCAAGATCAGGAGCAAGAGGGGGATGTCTGCTCTCACCAATTCTGTTCAACATTGCACTGCAGACTCTAGCCAGCACACCTTTTTATTCTTAAAAAAAAAAAAAAAAAAAGGGAGGAGGAAGAGGGGAGAAAAAGAAGAAGAAGGCTTCTACATGCCAAGCAATGCCAAAGATTGCCTGCAAACCAGCAGCAGCTGGCAAGAAGTATGGAACAGACTTTCTTTCTCAGTCCTCAGGAGGAACCAACCCTGCTGACACCTTGACCTTGAACTTCCAGCCTCCAGAATGGTGAGACAATAATCCATTTCCGTTGTTTAAGCCACTCAGTTTGTGGTATGTATGGGACCTCTGCCCTCCTCCTAACCAGCCTCCCCACTCGATCACTACCCTTCGTCCACACCAGAATGATGTAAATTGATAGACTTTTTATTATCTTTCAATAATGAAAAGACAAAATGTAAATACTCGTAGTTGCATTTTTGTTTCAAAAATAATTAAAAACCAAATAAGCCCAAGGGCAGATAAGATTGCTTTAAAAACAAAACATAAACTTGGTTAAGTCTTCCTAGGGTGTACAAAAGGTGGAAGAAACACGAGCTGGTAGTTGAAAGTATTTGTTTTCTGTCCATTGGTTTCCGACAATTGTTTGCTTAGAGCTGGAGTCAAGCACATAAAAATTATGGAATCACAGAAAATGTTTCAGAAATTTAAAAATCTATTTAAATCTATTCTCTTTTAAGTTTGGCATTTTTCAAAGTAAGAAGTTGAAAAAATATGATTAAAGAAATGTACAAATCAAAACAGTAGAAGAAAGCCCCCACGCTTCCAACCAGTCCCTCATTCTGAAAAACAGACAGAAATGCTTAAAGAAATATTAGAAGTTTTCAAACACCCCTTCCCGTGGTACACTCATTGCAACAGTTGAGAAAGCTGTGACTGGGAATGTATTTTTTGATCGATTTTTAAAAATTGATTTTAAAAATCTGATTTGTTTTCACTCAATTGCCTAGACGCTGGGCCTTCTTGTCCTTGTCTTTTTCTGGAAATTCTTAATAATCTTGGAACAAAGGGTCCTACATGTTTATTTTGCACTGGGCCCTACAAATTATGTAACCAGTCCAGCCTAGACCCCGATGAGAGGTCTTGGACTCGTCATCTCGGCACTACTAGTTGCCTGAAGTCACCTGATTTGTGAGGTGCTGGTGGCCAGGGTCAGCCACGTAGGCCAGAGCTGCGCCAAGGATGAGGAGGAAAAGCAGTGCAACGAGACCAAGAAGGTCCCAGAACCAGTGGTCCTTGTGGCAAAAATGGAACCGGCCCATCCCTGTCCTAGCCTGTGCCTGGCTTCTGCTGGTAAATCAGGACAAATACAGGAGTCCAAGGGTTCAAGGTCAGTATCTTCACCCCATCCTCCCCTGAAGGCCCTGACACCACTAATTCCCGAGAGGTGGGGAGAGGGTGGAGTGAGAAGGAAGCTCTAGACTGCAGGGCTGGGGCGGGGCTGAGGGGACAGAGGGGACCAGGCCTGGGACAGTACTGGGGGTGAGGCCCCCATGCACACCAAGCAATCAGTTTTGTGATATCCACCGTGAGGGCGCGTCTCTGATTCTTTTCCATTTTGGTTCTACTCTTCCCCCACCCCTTGTTTTTGACCAACTACAGAGAAACAGACTGTTCATACTGAGGCCAAAAGAGTTCACCTGGATCTCAGGAGGGCAGGGCTGCGGGTTGGGTAGGGGCCGGGCAGACAAGGCAGCAGCCTCCTCACTGGAGGGGGTGGCAGGTGCCACCAAGGCCACTCACCTCTTCTCTCCACTGGCTTCCTCTCTCACTCTTCTTTCTGGCTAATAGCAATAACTTTTTTTTAAAAGGCCAACTTCCCACCTCCCACTCCGGCGGGGTATCCTCTCAATCCTTTCTGTTATGAGTTGAATTGAAGCCCCAACCCCCAGTACCCCAGAATGTGACCTAATTTGGAGATAGGATCTTTGCAGGTGATCAAATTAAATTGAGGTCACTAGCATGAACCCTAATCCGACACAGAGACACATACACGGGGAGAACATCACGTGAAGATGGAGGCAGAGATTGAGGTGATGTGTCCACAAGCCAAGGAAGGCCAGACATGGCCCACAAACCACCAGAACTGGGAGACACCCTGGGACAGACCATTACCCAGCGCCTTCGATGGGAGGGTGGCCCTGCCCGCATCACGGTTGTAGACTTCTGGCCTCCAGAACGGTGAGACAACGCATTTCTGTTGTTCTAAGCCACCCAGGGAGTGATACCTTATTATGGCAGCCCCAGGGAGAAAGTGCAGTTTCTTACTGGTCCCCTATGAGGTTGCAGGGATGGGTTTGCGGAGTGAGGAGTTAGTGGAGCTTCCTGGGAAGGCTCCTAGGAGGAGGTGGGTCTTGTTGAGGGGACAGCGGTGAGCACTTGATGTGTGTTCCTCAGACTCTCCAGGAGGAGGGCGTGTGACATGGTGGAAACACAGGGTGGGTGAAAGCGCCCGGCCAGGTATGGGGGGAGGGCAGAGGGACACATGCTGTGGACAGGTGACTTAGCTCCCTGGCTGTCGTCACATTCACTCAGGTATGGGGGTGAGAGGGCATATGCCAAGGCAGGACAGGGCCAGGCCAGCAGAGAGGACATTACGTTTTGCTGATATGCAATATAACCAGGTGAGCTGTAAGATGAGAGGGTGTGTCTACTGGAAAGGGCAATTAGGCTCTTTCTCTAGACCCACACCCTGTTCTGGCATCCCCAACTCTGTGGCCCAAGGAGGGGCTCTGGGTCCCCAGAGGGGACATGGAAGGGTCAGAGGCCACTCAGAGCTGGCCAGGGCCCTGGAGACCCTGCACCGTGGAGGAGGGACCCACAGAATCTTGGGGAGCATGAGCAGAGAGTCTGGATGCTCCCATTTTACAGAGAAGAAGACTGAGGCTAGAGATGACATGAGCCACAGCACGCAGAATGTGGGGGAGGCCAGGAGGGGGTAAGGAAGAGGAGAGGAGAAGAAGGAAGGAAAGAAGCGAGAAGGAAGGGAGAAGCAGAGGGAAAGAAAGGAGAGGAGAGGTGGGTGGAGGGATGGGAGGATGCAGGGACATCCTCTGCTACTAAGGCCCACGGTGTTGTCTAAAGGGCCGCTATAAGAGATGCATGGCCAAGGGTGTGGGAGCATAGAAAGTGTGGGAAATGGCTGGGCGCGGTGGCTCATGCCTGTAATCCTAGCACTCTGGGAGCCTGAGGCGGGAGGATCGCTTGAGCTCAGGTGTTCAAGACCAGTCTGAGCAAGAGTGAGACCCTGTCTCTACTAAAAACAGAAGAAAAAAAAAAAAATAAGCTGGGCGTGATGGCCTGTGCCTGTAGTCTCAGCTACTGGGGAGGCTGAGGCAGGAGGATCACTTGAGCCCAGGAGTTTGAGGTTGCTGTGAGCTATGACGCCGACACTGCACTCTAGCTGGGCAGACATAGCGAGACTGTCTCAAAACAAAAACAAACAAAAAAAAAGAAAGTGCAGGAATCACAGGTATTTTTTTAACCATTCCTAGTCCAGAAGTGTCTGGATGACATCCCCGTAGGGTGACATCTCAGTGGGGGAATCCTGAGGCCCACGGCTACATTGTCTGCCTTGGTCCCCCTCCCTTCTTCTCTGGGGACAGGTGAGGGGCAGGGCGTAGCTCTCAGAGGGTCCTTCTGGGACCCACTGTCACCTCCTGCTGATCTGAGCCTCGTCCCCTGTGGCCATGGAGCCCAAAGCAGTTGAGATAGGAGGATCCTCAGAGGCCCCAATCCTCGTCTTTTCAGAGGAGAAACTGGGGCCAGAGGTGCACTGAGTGGCCCCATGGCACACAGCTGGCTCACAGCAGGATTAGAATCTGTGGCTCCTGAAACCGCATCTTGTGCCTATTTGGCTACAGCCCTGTGACATCCTCGGGGAACAAGGCAGGGGTGGGCTGAGGCAGGACCAGCCAGGACGAGAGTTGGAGGGAGAGGGCTGTAAGGCGGGTGTCTGTGTCATGTAAGGAAGACCCTGGGCTCTGATGCAGGGGTGGGGGGGGTGAGAGAGAGTTGACAGGAACATCCTTTACAGACAGACCCTCACATCGGGTGACATCTGTTGTGTGCCTGGGATCAACCTGGGGGGTTTCCATGTCACCCGGGGAAGCAGCCCTGACAAGTAGGCGCTATTATTCTTCCTTTCTGGAGAGGAATCTGAGGCTCGCTGAGCTGACCTAGAGGCTCCAAAGACCTGGCTCTTCCTCCAGAGCTCATGGGGAGAGGAGGGAAGTCCAGGTGTAAGGATATGCTCTAGGGGGGCCCCCAACAGTGCCCGGGAGGCAGCCCTTCCCTGGGTTGGGGTCACTCACCCTGCTCAGCCGCAGCGTGGGGGCTCGGGAGCTGGAGGATGAGGGCCAGCAGGCATAGCGCCACCGTCGCCAACCTCAGCATCCGAGCTTCGCTCTGGTGGGAGCCTGCAGAATGGACGTCAGCCAGGGAAACTCAGAAATAAATGGGCCCCGGAGACCTTTGGTCCCTGACACAGGGGATTGGGGGCCAGCCTGGACCTGAGTCAGTTGGGGAGACTGAAGGTGCAGAGCTCGCTCCAGGCCAAAGGGCAGAGGGAGGAGGAGCCCCTCCCTGGCAGCACACAGGCATGTGAGCCATCAGCCTTATCACCCCGAAAGACAGGTGCCCGGGGCCAGCAGCAGCCTGGGAGAATGGAGGAGACCCCCAGAGGGAGGTGGGAGGTGGACGAGAGGGGCCAGGCCCTAGCATGAGAGGAGAAGGGCACCCTGTGTTTGGCCCCAGCCCATGCAAGGAGACCCCCTAGCCCTCTTTTCAAGCCCTTCCTATTGTCCTATAGGTACCCCACCAGGACATGGGATGCAGGTTGTGGCCACACCTGGGCCAGTGCCCAACCTGGGATGGCTAGGAGTTCTTGGGTCTGTGGGTTCAGAGGAAAGCACAGCCCCCTGTGGCCATCTGGGGTGACCCTGCCCTGCCAAGGGTCAGCAGAGCCAAGCGCTCATTCCTTGGTCATCAGGGAGTTCCCACCCCTCACTCCTTGGGCTCATGGTCCACTCCTGCCCCCGGGACCTGACCATAGGCTTGTCTGCCACAGAGGCAGAGGTGGGCCTGGCGCTGCCTGGCTGGAGCAGGGAAGGGGCCCAGATCTGGCACCCGGCCCTGGGAAGGATGCTCTCCCCAGGAAGGGCCCCACCCGCCTACCCTGCAGATCCCCCAGACTGCGATGGGGGGAAGGAAACCTCTCACTTCATATTCTGCACTTTAAGATTTGCTTTTATTGGTAGGGAATTCCAGAACAGGGAGTCACCAAGGAGCAATCGAGGATGCCAAGATATCCGGGAGTCTTGGGGCACCTGGATGGGGCGCTCACAGCCCCCACCCCGCCTGGCGGGCGCTGGCAGGACCTGCCATGTCTGGCAGCTCTGAGCAGGGCAGCTTCAGGGCCTGGCTTCAGTTTCCTCTTGACCAGCAGGGGGCTTGTGGGGGGCTCTCTGCCCTCTCTTGTCCAGATCTCGATGAGGGGGGGCCCTGCTGCCTCACCGAGTGGGCATCACCACTTTGGGCCTCTTGATGTGGAGCTGGAGGGTGGGAGAGAAGAGGTGAGACCAACAGGAGCTGATGGGGGAGCCCCCGGGGAGGAGGAAGCCCCAGGGGAAGCTCTGGGGAAGGGGGAAGCTCCCAGCTGAGTCACCTCTGTGGCAGGATCTATGGTCCCCAGGGAGGGCTGGAAGTGTCTGTAGGTGTTCTCAAGGCTATATCTGTCCTCCTTCAGATTGTCCTCTGTGGGGAGAGGCGGGTACAGGATTGACGAAGCCTGTGGTGGCTGGAGCGCAGGGGGCCTCTTCCAGTGGAGGAGCAGGGTTCCCGCTGCCTCCCCCACTACAGCTTATTTCTGGGGTGCTGAGGCCTGCCGGGGAGCCTGCCCCAGGCACAGGAGGGGGCGGAGTGGCAGCCCTCCCCCAACATGCCGCAGGGTTGAAAGCCACAGCCACCCAGTGTGGGTGAAGGCCTGTGCGTGCATGGCAGGTGATGGTCAGGGTGGGGCAGGACTCAGCAAGGCCACACTCCCTCCTGGCAACGGTAACCACAGCACAGAGCAGCTGTGCCTGGAATCTTCCTTCCATCACCTTCCCAGGAGCTCAGCGCTCACTTCCTGCTCCTACAGACCCTGCATCTGCCTCCCTCGAGGTCTGCCTGCTTCTGCGGTGGCTCTCGGGCCACCTCTCACCCTCTTCGCAGTGGGTCCAGACCCCCATGGGCTTAGCTGACGGTTCCCAGGTTCCCTCAGGCCACAGACCTCTGCCCAGGCTTCAGAGCAAATGCCACCCTCCGACTAATTGTGTCCCCACCTGCTGCTTCTCCCCGCCTCGGGGATCCCAGGGGCGGCTCAAACACCCAGAATCTCCTTCACTCCTCCCTTCCCCAGCCCACCGGGCTCACCTCCAAACCACACCAGGCTGTCCTCCTCTCCCCCCAACCCCCGCCCGGCCCCTCAGCCTCAAATCCACCTGAACGAGCGACTCAAAGCCACCCAGTGGGTCTCCCCACCCCATTCCAGCGCTCACAGTCCTCCACAACCAGGCCCTGCCAGCCTCGCGGCCCTCAGCTTCCTCTTTCTTGGTGAGACCAACCTGGCTCCAGTCCCCCCACAGGCGAGGGCGTCCCCCCTCCAGACCGTGTCCACGCAGCACCCCCACCTAGGCCGCCTTTCCCTGCTCCTCCCTCCTTACTGGGTGTGTGACAGCAGGAAGCGCACCTGCTCACTCACCCGCCCTAGAATCAGCTCAGCCCTTTTCTGACCCCCACCCCACCCAGGCTGGATCAGGCTCCCTTCTGTGCTCGAGTGGCCCTCTCATCCCGCTTAGCTCGTCTGACGCCCTCACCAGGGTGGTCTCTTAGGGCACCCCTGCCCCCTGCACATGGGGGAGTGTCTGGGTTGGGGGCTGCAGAGGGGTGCACAGACCTGGCTGCAGCAGCAGATGTGGAACAGGCTGTCACCCCAGCCCCAGCTGTGTCACCCCTGCAGCCATGGGCACCTCCCTGCCTTCCTCCACCCTCCGACTTTGCTCTCCCCCTTGTTCTAATGAGAAGTACCTTCCCAGATGTCTGTGTTCTGGAAGGTGCCAGCAACATCTTCTCTTTTCCAGTCTAGAGACACATCGTACTTTTGCCTGCCAACAGAAATGCTGTGAGCAGCTGGAGGCAAGGAGGCTGAGGACTGGGCTCTCTGGAGGGAACCATCACAGCCACAGCCCCGAGCCAGAGAGGACCCTCCCCTCAGCAGCCATGGTGGCAGAGGACAAACAGCAACATCACCATGGCCGCCCCCGACCCCACTGCCCCTCACTCCCTTCAGTTTGCCTCAGTTTCCTTATCTGTGAGATGGGGGCATTGGACTAAAATCAGGGTAGCTCCCTTCAACCACCAGCCACGGGCCGGGTACATTGCCAGGTGTTTCATGGAAATCTTGGCAGGTGCACCTTACCCCACTGATAGCTGGGAAAAGCCAGACCCGGATGGCCCGTTCCCAACCTCCTAGCGTGGTGGTGCTGCTCTGGGGGTAATAAACCACAGGTAATTTCATCACATAAGCTAATTTCAGTACATAAGTTTCTGTTTGCTTTCTCCGTGCTACAGTTGGAATGTATTCCAAATCCCCAATGCAACAGTGCTGAGAGGTGGGGCCTTTGCCCAGGTGATTAGGTCTTGAGGGCTTGGCCCTCTCAACTGGATTAACATTGTTACCGAAAGAATGGGTTGCTGTAAAAATGAGTTCAGGCCTCCCTTCCTCTCTCTCTCCCTTCCCCCATGTTATGATGCAGCAAGAAGGTCCCCACCAGATGCAGGCCCCCACCAGATGCAGGCCCGCGATCTCCAACTTCCCAGGCCCTAGAACTATAAGCCAAATAAACTTCTGTTGTTTATAAATACCCAGTGGGCGGTATTCTGTTACAGTGGCACAAAACGACTACAACACTGTGCCAAAGGACATATCGTATCAGAGGCCGCTCTTTGCTGTACCCAGAGCTGGGTGGGGCTGGGCACCCTGTCTGGCCCCAGCGGACCTCCCTGGCTGCCGGGCTGGAAGGATCAGAGGCTCAGGATGTTCAGGTGGTGGCCGCCCTGGGTTCCTGCTCCACATCTGTCACCTCTCTCTGGGCCCGTGGTACTGGCCCCACAAGCTCACCTGTGCAGTTTTCTCTGGGATAGGCCAAGGAAGACAATCAGGACGACCACTGCGACCAACAGCACGGCCACCACGGCCCCCACAACCCCGTAGACGAGGCTCTTGCTGGTGCTAAACTCACAGGTCTCTCCCCAGTACCAGTGCGTGTTCGATTTTGGGCACCTGGGGACACAGGCAGGCTCAGGCTGGCGCACTGGCAAAACTCACACCCAGTGTCCCCAAAGCAAAAACCAATGTCCAAAGCACAGGAAACCAGCTCTGCCTCCCTCTGAGGGCTGGCACTCGGCACCTGGGGAGCCGATTCCCCAGGTCCCTGACTCCCCAAGGCTGATGGGGACCCAGGACTGCAGATCAGGAATTCGGAATGACTAGCTCTCAGAGGGATCTTAGGATTTGGGGTGCCTCGTCCCAGACACATGATGTTTACCCGTCTAATCTCTAAGCAGCTGGCACCTAGATGGGCCTGTTTTCACGTCTTATATTTTGTACTTTAATTTGTGGTCTCGGGGACTTGGTGCCTTGGCTACAGCTAGAGGTAATAACGGCGCCATGGCTGAGATAACGTAAGGGAAATTGATGATAGAGAAAGAGATTGAGATAAAGAGAGAGAGATAGACAGATTTGGAAATTGACAGCATGAACTTTTTCAGGGAGGGACTTAATCTAGGATGTCTGCACCCATAATCTGCACCTAACCCTCACTCTCAGGGGCTGGCGGGTGATGGGAGACCCAGGCAGAGGGAAGAGGGATATGCAAGATGGGGGAGGAGGCGCCTTCCAAGCTCTACCCAACCCCCCACCCCATGGGTGACCGTGGGGGAGGGGGAGGGCCCTACCACCAGGAGAGGGTGGGCGCTGGGCTTGGAGGGGCACTCACAGGCAGCGGGGGCCACTGCGCTGCAGCTGGCATGCACCCCCGTGACAGTCCAGTTGCGACTGTGTCCCTGAGGTGCAGTTGGTCACACAGGCCAGCTCCCCATTCAGTACATCCACATAGTAGAACTGCGCAAACTCCTCGGCAGCATTCTGGGTGCATTGCTCTGGGGTGAGGGGCGTGTAGCAAGCATCAGCCAGGATAAAGCACCCCAGCCCCCACATTCACCACCCACGCTCCTCACGGCTGCTTACCCTGGAAGTCGAAGCCTAGCTGCACGGCCTCATCCACGGAAGTGTCGTTCTCACTGTAGCACAGTATGGAGTCTGCCAAGGTTGGGTGGGAAGGAAAACAGGACAGAAATGCTCCCCTCTGCCTCCCTGGGGGTAGCTGGGACTCCCTGGCTTTCTATCCCACACCTTTCTCCGGGCCAGCGTGAGTGGGGTCTTGGCCCATCCTAGACATGCAGCTATTCCCAGGCTTGAATGAGGACATGAAGGTTGGTGACAACCTCAGCCTGGGAATGGGAGCAGCACAGGGTCTGGGGAAGGCCCCGGTCCTGGTTTCTGGATTCCTCCAGCAGAAGTCTTGGGTGTTCCAGAAGGAAGGAGAGATGGGGATGGAGGGGGAGGCCAAGACCTGCCTTCCCACCCATGTGAGGGCTTTTAGGTGGGCCCACCTTGGCACAAGTCAATATCGTCAGGAATTTTTCTGGTTGCAGTCACAATCTTGGCTGTTGCAATATCAACGAGGTTTGCAAACAGTTCCTCATACTGTGCAGTGTAGTTTGCCTCCAGGATGACGTCATATTTCACCACAATGCTGCCGTTACTGGAGGTGGGAATTGTGCAATTGGTTAGTTACCGCATGTCACCCACCCGCCCAGCAAGTGGGGCTCACACAGCGGCCACGTGGCCCAGAGGTAGGAAAAAATCCAGACCCTCCCCTCCACAGCTAACGACCCAGAGGGAGTCAGTAGAGCAAAACAATTTAAGATCCTGAAGTATCAGTGACCACAACAATTGCCCACTGGTGAAATACATTTCTGTAAAAATAGAGGCTCTTGCTCAAGGGTGTGGAGAAACAGGAACCCTGTGCCCTGGGGGTGGGAATGTAATATAGTGCAGCTGCTGTGGAAAAGTCTGGACATTCCCCAAAAAGTCAAAAGTAGAATTGCCATAAGATCAAGCAATTCCACTTCAGGGTGAAAGAATTGAAAGTGGGGTCTCAAAGAGATCTCTGCAGACCTACTTTCACAGCAGCATTATTCACAACGGCTGAGAGGTGGAAGCTGCCCAACAGATGAATGGATACACACAATGTGGTCTATCCATACACTGGAATATTATTCAGCCTTAAGAAGGAAGGAAATTCTGATACGTGTCGCAACATCAAGGACATTATGCTAAGTGAAATAAGGCAGTAATAAAAGAAAAAACGCTGTGTGATTTCACTTATATAACGTTCCTAGAGTAGTCGAATTCATAGAGACAGAGTAGAATGGCGGGTGTCAGGGGGCTGGGGAGGGGGTGATGGACAGCAGTGTTTAAGGGGGACCGAGTTTCAGTTTTGCAAGAGGATAATGTTCTAGAGATGGATGATGGTGATAGTTACACAACCATATGAAGGTACTTAATGCCACTGAACTGGGCAGTTAAAATTGATTGAAATGGTAAATTTTATGTTATGGGTATTTTACCACAATAAAAAATTTTAAATAAAAAGCAGAGGCACTTAGATTATATTTTAAAAAGGAAATAAGCAAAAAATAAAGAAAGAAAGAAAGAAACGTGAAGTCATGTTAGGAACGTAGGATTCCAACCCAGAAACTTCTTGGACAGCCAGTGACACTATGGAGGAGTGAGGTCTTGAAATAAGGGAAGTCACCTGTCACCATCGTTTTGAAAGAGAAGTCAGTGGCAGGACTCAGGAGCACTTAGACCGGCAAAATCCTGAGCCAGATGGAAATGGAGACCAGGGTGCTGATGGTGGGGGTGGGGTGAGGTGGGGGCAGAGGGGACCCTCGCCCGTGTGGTGCTCCCTCCCTCCTACCTGAAACCCTGTCTTCCCCACTGCTAAGACACGACACCCTTGGGGCCCCTTCCCACCTCTGTCTGCCTCCTTCCGCTCTCCACTGGGGCCCTGCCTACTGCTTACTTGCTGGTGCCTTCCAATTTCTTCCCTGGGAGACCCTCATCCCTGCGCCATGACCACCCCAGGCCATCTCGTCCACTCCAGGGCTTCCAGCCACATCCATCGGGGTACCAACGCCTGTGTCTCCCCTGAGACCCTCAAAGCACATACTCCACGTGACAGGGTCCCAGGCACTTGGAGCTTGGCCCACATCGAGGTCGTCATCTCCTTCCCCCATCCTATGTCTCTTCACATCCCTCAGCCCCGCACAGGGCACCCCATGCCTCCAGCAGCCCAGAAATCTGCCATTGCTCCTCCTCTCCTCCCTCACACAAATCCCCATAATCCCCTGTTCCTGCCTCCCAAAGACCTTTCACACTGGACCCCTCTTCTTCTTCACTGTCCCCTCTCTTGCAGATCGCTGCCCACACCTTCTGCGCCCTGCAGCCAGACTGAGCTGTCTGCACTGCACGTCAGAGGCAATCCCTAAACCGTCGGCTACACTGTCGATGCCTGAAGTCTAACTTGGCAAGAGCCAACTTTCCGTCCTTCTCTCCGTCATCAGCCCTTTGCCCTCGAGCTGCCAGCTGCTCTGAGCAATCTCTGTAGGTTCCTAGACTTTGCCCTCCTCTCTCTCACCTCTGGGCTCTTCGTCACCGGATTCCCATTGCTGTAATGGCTCCCCCTCCCTTCCCTCTCCCTGCCTCATTCCTCCTCATCCCTCAAGCCTCAGCTCAATTGTCACCCCTTCCGGGAAGAATTCCATCCGCCTCACCAAGCTTCCTTTCGGGAGCCCTCCCCCCACCCCTTTTGTGTCCCTTACCATGACCCTAACCAGAATGCACAGCCACTTTGTGATCCATGTTCTGGCACTCTGAGCTCCAGGAGGGCTGGGACTACTGTGTTCCCAGCATCTAGCAGAGGGCTGGCTTTTCACAAATGTTTGTTGAGTGGCTGAATGATAAATGAATGAATGATCTTAGGGCCCTTGGGTTTTGCCTAGAAGCTGGGGGCCCCTCTGGCCTAGCCAGGTACTGATACTCTAACCGTTGGTGGTGGGAGGAGGCAGGAGAGCAGAGATAGACAGGGGGTCTCCATATACCTGCCCCCTCTCATACTCACGAAAGTTCCCTTACGATGACACCTTTATACTCAGGAAGGTCGTCGCCTGAGTAAACTTCATCCATCTGGAAAAAAACGAGGTGGCTGAGCTCACACAGGGCTGGAGCATGCAGAGGCCCCTGGTCCCCACTTTGGGGCAGTCCCAGGCTCCCCTGTGCCTCCCATGTATGAGCCCATAGCAAGCTCCCTCTGCCGGGATGTGGGTGGGTGCATGGGGCTCAAGGATGGACACTCCCAGAGGACACCCTCTCTGGACTTAGGGAGATTAAGGGGCCCCAAGAGTTTATGAGCTCTGATCAGTAAGTCAGGAAAAGCCACTACATCCCCTCTCACATGGGACATTACCGTGGGGAGTGCAGGCAGTCCCCACTCTTACCTCTTTCTTGAATAGTTCAACAAAATTCATGTATGCCTGGGAAGCTGTGTTATTCAGGTCTTCGGTGAAAATCCTGTACAGCACTTTCACTATCACACCTAAAGTGGCGTTGATCTTTCCTGGGACCTCTGTGGGAACAGGCCACACTATGCATGACACAGCAGCCTCTCCACAATGTCCCCTGGGATTAATAAATTCTCTGCCTATTGGTGTCTTTCGGGTGAAGGAAGTGGGTAGGAGAGAGGATGCAAACTCAAGAGGAAGGTGGGGGTCGCTGAGACTTCTATCCCTTGTCTCTCAAACCATGAGGAGCTGGTGGCCAGGATGGAAGAGAGAACTAGATAGGATGGGCAGAGAAACCCCCCATGAGAGGGGCAGGTGAGCTAGTGAAAAAGGCCCCAACAGTGGAGACAAAAGGTCCTTGTTCTACCTGCGGTGTGGCCTAGGGAAAGTCACATCGTCTCCTCCACCCACACAGGGAGGCCTTGCGGGCTGATCCTTCCAATACTGTCAGCCTATTTTAAGTGGTCGGTGGGACTGGGAAGAGCTGCAGGTCTCAGAAAAAGTCATTACCTACTAAGAAGTATTCCAAGGGGGTCAGGCACTGGTAACCAAAGTATCCTTGGGGACAGACACACTCTTGTCCATTCCATGTTGTCCCATCCTGGCAGTTCACTGTGGAGAGATAGAATTCACAGCATTCAGCACAAAAGCCCAAGGGACAAAAACACTGCATCCCATTCCAGGTCTCAAAATTCAGCATTGAGCAGATGAGGGGGATGGACCAGATGATGATGCAGCAACAGAGACCCTTCAGATGCCAATTCCATTCCAAGGGGATTGTAAGAAGAGCAGGACAAATAGCAGGGAGTAAGGAAACAAGGGCTACCAGACTGGGAGGCCAAAGCAGGAGGATTGCTTGAAGCCACGAGTTCAAGACCAGCCTGAGCAAGAGTGAGACCCTGTTTCTACTAAAAATAGAAAAATTAGCTGGGCATGGTAGCATGCACCAGTAGTCACAGCTAATTGGGAGGCCGAGGCAGGAGGATTGCTACCACCTAGGAGGTTCAGGTTACAATGTGTTAAGATTATACCACTGCACACTACCCCAGGTGACAAAGCAAAGCCATGTGTAAGAAAGAAAAGAAGAAAGAAAGGAAGAAAGAAGGACAGAAAGAAGGAAAGAAAGAAAGAAAGAAAGAAAAAAAGAAAGAAGGAAGGAATACTAACACCACAACCAAAGAAAACAAGACTT
>RJWJ010032358.1:0-18567 GCA_004363605.1 Indri indri
CCCAGATGAGGAAACTGAGGCACAGTAAGGTTTAGTAAGTGGCAGAGCTGGAATTTTATCCCTGGCAGTCTAACTTCACAGCTCAAGTTTTAAGCTCTCTAAGAGCGTGGACTTGGGGATCAGCCCATTCTCGCTATCAAGGGTTATTTAGTTTACTTAACTGTGTGACCTTGAGCAAGCCATTTAATTCCTCTGAGCTTGAGTTTCTGCAGTGAGGATGATGATGCAATCTCACGAGGGTTGTAAGGACTGCAGGGGTGGTACCGTGCACCCATGGCAGGTAGCAGAGCAGGCATCCTGTAAGACGTGGTAATTATTACTATTATTCTTGTCTCATGTTCCATCCACACACACATTCTAGATTCCAGTCACACTGAGTCGCTTCCACCTCCTGAACACACTGGCCTTTGTACTCAGTCATCCAACTGCCTGAAATGTTCTTTTCCTTGTCTCTCTGGTGATCTTCTAACAATCCTTTAAGGCCCAGCATAAATGTCACCCTCTCTAGGGGAGCTCTGTAAATGTCCGTGGAGTCATCTTCATCAGCGATTCCATCTGGCAGGGAGGTAGCTTTCTGGTTAATGGCATAAGATCAGGAGACAGACTGTTGGGCTTCAAGGAGTGACTCCACCTCTTCACAGATATGTGACATGGAACAAGTTCTTCTATGTGTAAAATGAGAAAAATGAGAGTACCTATCATAGGATCATCGTGAGGCTTAAATGAGAGAGATTATGTAAAAAGCTTAGCATGGGGCTGAGAACATAGTAAGTGTTCAATAAATCTTATTTATATTGTTATACTATGAACATATCTGTTAGAGCAATTAATGCTCAGCATTATTGTGTTTATTATAAATGGTCGTTATCCCCACTAGGCCACAAATTCCTCCGAGATAGGAATAGTGTCTGCTCCTTTCTTTTGATTTTGGTGCCCTCTCTAATGCCTGGGAGTATTTGGTCAGTTTGGTGTTGGAAGGGTATCTGGTTACATGGATGGTTGGACAACTGCTGCCTGGCTCGATGGATGGACCACGGGGCTGCGCCATTTCTGCTAACGGGATACAGTGACCATCATATCAGGAGAACACACTGAAGGGTCAAGAAATAGGCTCCCAAACTCTTGAGTTTGAATCAGGAATGACAAGGGAGAAAAACAAACAAACAAACAAACAACCGAGAAGGCTGATGGTTTCACACTGGGTAAAATGTTGTCTTAAATTGCCCCAAAGACACCTTTCACTTCCAAACGTTTGCCGTTATCTTTCCCCAGCTCCCATAGAGGAAAATACCAGAGTCTCACATAGAGACCCGCTTGCCCATACTGAGCAACATGATTTGCCATCCTAGTGTCAGGAATGCCCCAGACAAATTCGGCTGTCCCAGGCCTGCGTCCAGGACAGAAAAGAGACAAAGTAGGATCTGGGCTTCAGACTCTCTTCCTGATTCTCCCTAGCGAGGAGGCTCCAGGCTGAGGATCCACCAATTTTACAAATGAGACCAAAGCTTGCAGAGGCGGGAGAGCCCTTCTTCCAGCTGTGGGTGTCCCCGACGCTTGATTTGCACCCTTGAGGGCTCCGCATCCTTGCTTAGCTGTCAAACTCTGACTGCCGGGCCAGGCCCAAGCTCTGGGTGGGGCCGGGATCTCTGGTACTTAAACTCGGTGGGCTGGGCTCTTTAGAATTCACTCGGATGAGAATCACTCTCATTCCAATCTCACATGCACACTTCACCCTTAATGACACTTTCCCTCTTTCCCAGAAGTTAAGCACAAGGAAAAGGGCTCCTACTTACAAATGGTGCTCTGCGTGTAAGTTGCCACGCTCCAGAGACACCATCTTCCCTGCCAGCAAAGGCTTTGTTTGTTTGTTTGTTTCTTCTTGCAACAAAGGCTTTTACTTAACTTTTTCTAGAGTGGTCACAGAGAACACCAACTGCAGGAACTTTGCCTCTGATCGATTAACCAAGCATGTATTCAGTTCCAACTGGGCTTATTTATCGAGCTTCGGCACTTACGTGGCACACTTTTAGAAGAAGCAGGACCAGACTTTGTGCCAAGCTCAAAATAGGCACTCGGTTAATCCTTACAGGGAAAACAGAGAAGAAAAATGAGGAGGAAGAGGAGAAGAAGATCTTTGTCCTCTAAGATCCTACACTCTAACCAGCGTGGCAAGACCAATGCCCAGGGAATGATCAAAGAACTAAAGGCAGTTGCTGGACCAGGCGACCCAGAGGAGAGGTCTATGTAAGCCTGGAAATTGAGATACCAAGATTGGCCAGAGGGGCCGGGAGCGGTTCTTTGGGAACAATAAATTCTTCCTTTCCCAGATCTCTCTTTTCATGGTGAAGTCATATGGAGATGTCTAGCAAGTTGTCCCAAGTCACTCAGCCATTGGGGAGAAGCAGTGACCAGAATGCCGGGGCGGCCGAGCCAGGTCCAGTCCATGTTTCACAAGGCAGCAACTTGCTCCTTTGAGACCCTCTGTCCCTCCCTCCCTCCCTTCCTTCCTCCTTCCTCCTTTCTTTCTTCCTTCCTTCCTTTAGTTGTTCAGCCAGTCTCCTGATTAGCAGAGTTATCGTGTCCTCTCCATACAAACTAACACTTTAAGGCATTGAAAAGGTGTCAGCAGTGCTTGGTGGTTAAGAGCTCTGACTTCTGCGAGCAGTAGCTTCAGTTCAGACTGTCGTCCTACAATACCAGCAGCTAGCTGTGTGTCCTGGCTGAGTTATTTAACTCCGTTAACCTGAAGGATTCTCCTCCGTACAGCGGGATAATGCTACCCGTGACACTACCTTGGAGGGTTTTGTGAAGATCAAAACACAGTAATTTATATAGAGCACAAAAAAGAACCTGGCACGCTGTACGTGCTCAGGAAATGTTCACTACTCTCATTAGTTTTATTATCACAAAATATCCAACGCAACAAAACTGGATATATTTATCTTCTATATTTCAGAGCAAAAAAAAAAGAAAAACACAACAACACTGAATATCAACTGCTTCAGAACCCCGAGCAGAGGAGAATGAAGGGAAAACAAAGGCGGAGAGGCTGAGGCACATGCTTAAGTGCCCGAGATAGGACAGACGGATGTCCGAGGTCTGGGATGGTGGGTGACCTCTCAGGTTCTTCAAAGTTCACATTCCGAGCTGGTGCTTCCAGTGGAGGCCCTGCCTGGGACCCGGGATGAGGCATCTCTGAATGAAGCTCTCAGGACCAGCCATCGTCTCCCATCTTGTCTGTCACTGGTGAGACAGATGCGTCACGGACATCTCATTCTCTAAGATTTCTTCTTAAATGTCTCTTTTTAAGGTCCAGTGTCTTTTTCCTTTCTACAAAGTCATTCTACATTAATATCCAAATCGAGGAGAACCTTGCCACTCGAAGACCTCAGAATGTTTCTTTTTCTGGTCTGACAACCTCCAATCTTATTTTAAAACCAGAGGAGAATTTGGCACTTTGCTTCATGGTTTTTAACCTTCCTGCCTTTCTAACTGGCTCTTTTTTGTTTCCTGATACACACAGGGCTGTTCTTGCCTTGCACATTGGGAAAAACCAAGCTGTTTTCTTTGTTTAGTCCTTGGGACAAACAGCATCCTCCCCTGTCCACCTGTTCACTCCCTGTGGCCCCTGAGGTCTCAGAGTTTGGTGTCCCATATACTTTGCCTTAGAGAACAAAAGACACACTTTATTGAAATGTCATATGTCAGCCACGTCCTTCGATTCTATTAAAACCCTTTCGTTTCCCTCTCTCTCTCTCTTTTTTCCTTTTTAAAAACATTATGGGGAAAAGGAGAGAAAGGGATTGGGGAGAGAAGCCCACAAAAAAACAGCTAACCCAAGCCCACTATGGGGAGTTGAAACATCTGCACTTTCTCAGCAGTTTGAAAGGAAACAAAAAATTGCCAAGTGGTATAAAATTTGAAGAAAAATTACCCAAAGGAGGAATGGACGTTAACCACGCTTCAATTCCCCACTATGGGTTGACATTTGAAGTACTTTCTTCTCCCCTCTTTCTTTCCGATTCACAGTGTGTCTAAAGAGGTGAATTGGGCACACAAAACCCAACCTCGTCTTGCCAGGGTGGGTATGAAATATGAAAGCTAGACGATTGTCTGGGCTCAGTGCATTGGAATAACATTGGTTAAATTATGGATAGTTTTTGAATAGTGTCACTTTTTTTTTCTCTGCAGATGGTTGTTCACACAAGGAGCCGGGTCTGCATAATTGTATCACTAATCAGCAGTAAGGCAATTAGTTGTGTAAGTGTGCTATAATCATTCTAACAGAAGAGATGACGAAAAGACAAAAAAAAGGAGGGGGGGACCAAAATGTCTTTTCTGAATCCATCAACTGACAGCCATAATTAGATATATATAATTGAAAATTCCACAGTAGGGGGGCCAGCTTATACAAATGAATTTTCTCTGCTGCCCTTACGCATTTTTGTCTGTGGCTGAACATCCCCCTAGGAAAAGGCAGAAAACTCGTCATTCCAAAAGAGTGCATACTGTACTGGGTATTCTTTCAGACCAATGATGTCAGAATAACAATTTTTTTTGGTGTTGGGGGGGGCATGGGTCGGGGGACTGGAGGTTAGCGTGCTGTGAAGACAAGAGCTCAGTGTAGACCGATACGAATTGCGTTGCTGTGAATTGTGTCATCGTCACTATTATTTTGAACCTCTTCTGAGCTGGCCTAATGTCCTTCTTTGGGTTCATAATGGGCAGTTCTGGGCAGGGCCAACTTATCTACTAGGCACAGTAGGCACAGGTAGTCTAGGGGCTACCACACCTTTAGGGACCCCTGAGAATGTTTTAATTTCTTTTTAAATCAAAAGAAAACACAATGAATATAATAAAAACTGAATCCAGCCTGCATTGTAATTATCTTTATTCCAATACAGTTGTAAAATGGAATTTTAAATATATTTTTGGGGAGGAGGTGCCCCACGAAGTCAAAAGTGCCTTGGGCTCACCTAAGTCCTAACGGCCCCCGATTGTGGGCCAAGGTGTAGTCTTCTATGGAAGTGAGAAAAAGTGGGGTTTGAGAGGCTCACTGACAACAAAATATTTCATCTTCAGTTTTTATAGGGAAGAGGGGACTTTATTTAACCAAAGCCTGATTATCAAAACCTATAATTACATTGGGTTAAAAATTCTTCAGTGCCTATGAGTTTGTGGAAACTGTGCAGAAAAGCTTAGCACCGAATTAATCAGACTCCAGGTCTCCCTTCAGACTAAAAAATCTTCTTTTTAAATTGGAAGTGCATTCTCCCAACCTCTCTCTCTCTCCCCCTTTGAATCCACCAACTCTTCTATAATTTAATTGGACAAATCTTAACTGTGATTTTTTTCCCCTCCCCAAAAAGGGGGCACGTTGCGGCCAAAGCTTGTTAATTAAGTTCTTTAAATGCCCCCAGCTGTGCAATAAGTTTTCAAAGCAACACAACTGCAAATTTATTTTTTCTAACATTTGGTGTCTAGTTTTCAATCATGCATTATTCCCCCCTCCTTGTTTTGAGGATGGGAAAAGCAGGAATAATCTCTGGGAGAATTCCCATGCATTGTGGAATCTTGGACAGACAGTCCAATTGGAGGTGCCATTAGTGGTGTCTAATTGGAGCCTGTTTAAGGAGGGGAGTCACAAGGGACGATTCTTTGGGCTCACAGGCAGCTTGGGCATGTTCATACTCCTGTTGAAATAACTCGGAAAAGTACCCAGGAAAGCAAAGCTCCCCACCAGGGCCTGAGGCCAGGGCTCTCCCCGTCGGCAGCTGGGGCTTTGGGGGACGGGGACTGAGCCAGGTCCCGCAGAGAGCCCGGCAGATGGAGGGTGTTTCCAGTTTGCCCCAACCCCCAAGTGCAGGCCCCGTTCCTCTTCTTTACCGTCTCAGTTTAACCGGTAAAGACGTGGGATTGAAGAGGAAGAAAAAAGGAGGAAGCGAGTTTGAAGTCACCTTGGCCCTCTGGAAAGTACCGTCTATACGGCTGCATCTGAGATGCTACAAACTGAAGATGCTACAAAGCAACAGTTTATTCTGGAACAGATGGTGTCCGATTTAAAAGGGTGAGGACCTTTACTAAAAAAGACTTCGTTCATTCATATTCATTCCAGTTTTCCATATTTCAATTCCCTTTTCAAGCCTCTTATCCTGTGAGTGCGGCCACGTGTTTCGCTTAGGCCAAAGGCACGTACGTGGAAACGATCCTCATCAGGTGGCAGCTTTGAGAGCCGAAGCACAGCTGGCCACACTCTGTAATCCTCTGCAGGAGAAACTCTGTTGTGGCAGGGTCTCCTTCATCCTGCGTCCCTGCATTTCCATCATGCGCAGAGCCCCCCACTCCCCCCACACCTGGCAGAGTCCACCTCCAGCCCCATGTTGGACGTAGAGCTTTACATTTTTCCACGTCGGACCCGGTGAGCTTTGAGGGTTGTTTGTTACTATGGTGTGACTGCAGCCCGACTGATACTATTATTTAGAACACGGACCTAAAGGTGGCCTGGAGGACAGCTAAGGCCGGCGGGAATGTCTTTCTTGGCCCACATCACGTTTTCTGAGAGGCTTGCATTCTTCCTGTGCAGCTCCAGTCTCCTGGAACCCAGAGTCGCAGCCTCCAGAGCTCCCCAGGGTCTGACACCAGGAGGCCATTGACACCGCCCACTGTTCCCTGTAGGCCAAGCTCTCTCCCCATCTGGAGAATGGGAAGAGCAAGTCTGGGGTGTTCCCTTCTCTCTGCTTCTCCGGGGTGCCCTTGAGAAGGCAGCGGCCAGGTTGGCCGTGGCTCCGTTCCTAAGGGCGCTGTGTTAGATCCTCGTGGAAGTGACCGACGGCAGGCCTGGGTGTGCAGGCGCTGCAGATCTGCAGTCCGGGTTTCTTGCACACTGTGTGCACATCCATGGCGTGGCAGTGTCCACTGCGTGGAACATAGCTTGGAGGGACCGAGGGGGACCCACCAAACCAGTCGCTTGCTGACTTTGCACCTATCACACTCAGCCAAGGCAAGGAGAAGACACTGTTGCCACTGGTAATTGCAGGGCACTGAGGACTCCCCCTCCCCCCGCCGCCCCTTCCCTTCCCCACCTTCCAACACCACCTGCCCTTTCCCCACCTTTATACCATTGCTGGCAGCCATTTTGTCTGTGACGCGTGGCTTCTGCTGCATCTCTTGAGTCCTTGGCATCTTCGCCCTGTGACCCAAGATCTATTTATTGCTCTTCTGTCACCCTCATGGCTTCACAGAAAGGCACCTTCCTGGGCTTCATTGCCATCCCTGAGGACCTCAGATAGGACCATAAGTAAGAGAGCAGCTTATTAAAACCTGGGGTACAAAAAGTGGCTGAGAGAGAGTCCATCCAGCTCGTGGGCTGAGCCGCAGCACCCCCGTGCCTGGCTGCTGCTGTCTTTCCTGCCTTCGTCTTACTCACCGGGCAGATCTCTCTCCCTTCTGGGTGCTGCCAGCACGGAGGGTCTTCTGCTGTCAGCGTCCTCATCTGCTTCCAAGATGTAGCACAAGCTTTGAGCAAAATCATAAACCATAAGATTTTCTTCTCCAAAGCCCCGGGCTGGACCCACCGTGGTGCTCCGTATCTGAGTTCCTTCCTTCCCTACACCCCTGCTGCCGCTGCCGCTTGCTCCAGTCTTAATTTACCTCATTTGGGCAAGTTGTTACCTCTCCCAGAGCTGTTGGCCTTTTAAGCGCTTCCTGAAGGTTCCACCCTGCTAACGGCTTATTTACCGTCACGTTGAGGACACAGACTTGCTTTCATGGCAGAGCTCCTTCCAGGGAACTGGAAGTGATACCTGGTCAGTGGAAACTGATGTTCCCTTTGGAGAATGACCTCCTTTTTTCTGGGGTGCCAGCTCACCTCTGTCTCCCTGGGACGCTCCCCTACTCGAGCATGCCTGCTCCTGAGCTGTCGGACTTGGTCCAGCTTTTGTGCCAACTCACCACACCTCGCCTTTGGTTCTGTCCTCCAGAGCCATCGTGCCAGCTCCCCCACTGAGCAGTTTCAGGCTGACACCCTAAGAGTGGCAGCTGGGGGAGGGGCAGGGGCACAGGCTCTGAGGTCCGAGGGCAGGGTTCTGTCCTGGCTCTGCCTCTTCCGGCTGCATGACCGTGGGCAGGCAGCTTCAGCTGCAGGTGCCTCTGTCTTTGCGTTTGTGAAACGGGACAGCATCAGTAGAGGCGTCTGAGTTAGCACATATAAAACACTGCGAATGTAACCTGGCGTCTTGAGGGCTCAGGAACTGCCAGCTCCCTGTGTGTCTGGCCCACGGGCTCTCCGCTGCCTTCTCGTTTCCTCTCTTGCCTGCTTGCTCGAGAGCTGAGTTCCCAGACTTCCTGCAGACTCCTCTTCAGACTGCACCTGGGTAGTCCTGCGACGTCCCCTCCCTGACTTTAGGCTCACCCTGAGCCATTGTCCCTTCGCACGGTGTTTCTGCCCGTCCTCCTCACCCCCATGGTGTGGAGCCCAGGTGAGCCCTGACTTGAGGCTGTCCCCCATCTCGCGAGGTGGTCACTTTTGGTTTACAGAACCCCCAGAGTGCATCAGCCTGTACCGGCCCACCGGCGCAGGAGCTGCCAGCTACAAACTGGGAATGTGTGTCCCCTCCCTGCCC
This sequence comes from Indri indri, assembly GCA_004363605.1. NCBI lineage: Eukaryota > Metazoa > Chordata > Mammalia > Primates > Indriidae > Indri > Indri indri. Next base: position 8,622 of record RJWJ010032358.1, read on the forward strand.
CATTCTCTAAGCAATTCCATGTCACGCTGGCTACCCAGAAAAGTCCCCAGCCATGGGCTTGAGTTATTTTTTAGCTTTCATTCAGCCACACGAATTCCTGCTTATGTAATCATCCGAGAACTACATGAGTGAACCTGAGAACCGCCACTGACATGCTGCTTGTACTTATTAGCTTGATAACAGATGACCAGGCCTCTGGATAATGACAGCTTGGCTGCCCCACGATCGCTCAGTTTATTGTAACTGATTTCTCAAGAAGCAAATGCATCTGCTAACTTTGCATAAGTTGGTGGTATGCGGCAAAAATGGGCTGAATTACAGGGTTAAAAGAACCAAGCAAGTTCCAAACACCACATCCTGCGCCTCTTTGACCAAAGGTCAAAACTTGGACCCCAGAAAGTAGAATTTGACCTGCACAATGTAAAAAATCATATTTGAACACTTTTAAGCAACTTACATATTCTCCAGTTTGCCACAATCTCCACTGTTCCCTTGTGTTTTACATCTGGTCTGCTTCATTCGTTTATGTTAACGTGCTTGGTCCCTGAAGCCATTTGGGTTTATAACTACAGAGCTTAGTGCTAACTCTGTACATATGAAAATTATTTACAGGGAGACAAGACCAGGGAATTTAGAACTGGAAGGAAGCGTACTGATTTTTTTGGTTGTAGTCCCCTATTTCCAAGTGGAGACTCCGAGGACAAGGGAAACAACATACAATCATCCCTGCCCCGCTGGTATCTGGTAGCAGAGTCTTTGTTATCTTACTGTCTCAAATGAGAAAATTCCACTGGAATTTTTTTGAGACGCATAAAAGCTACAGAAGTACAATAATCATGGTAGCATCATTTATGAAAGATGTCAGATCCCGATACACAGAACCCATGTGCCAGCTGTCACTGGCTGTGGCCTCTGCTTTGTCCCTTGCCACACTGGAGGAAATTCTTCTTCATTTGGTGGAACCTACTCCTACCAAAGCATTAATGAGCATTGTAGATTTTACTGAAGATCTCGGAATGGAGACAGAAGAAGAGATTGGTATCACAGTGGACCCAGTCTTTCTCTTAAGAATTCCCCTCAGATTTCCCTCCTAGTATCACTCTTTTGCCCACTGCCAACCACGTCTCTCTCCTGAGCCCTCTTTATACCAGCCTCTCCAATCCCTGATCCCAGGGCTCCTCCCCTGGGCTTTTCTGTCCCCTCTTGTGCTGAGCTCCACAGCTCCCCCCACCCCAGTTTCTGTCTCCTTCTGCCACTTAATACTATTTTCGAGGGTGAGGATAGAAATTCTGCTTGTGCTCAGCAAATGAAAGATTCTTCAGTTCTTACGACCCACCTCTGTACACGGCAATGGAGGATTACAGATACGAGCAACCAAATATTTTTGTTCCTCTAATCACGCATGGTGTCTACTCCTTGCTACAACTTTGCAATCAGGTAGATATTATTTGCACCCCATAGAAAAAAGAACAGAGATCAGGGAGGTTGAGCCACTTGCCCTAGGTTGCCCAGCTGGTAAGTGCCACAGACAGGACTTCCTCAGGCCCGACTCAAACTCCTTCTTCTTTGCCACGGGAGGGCATGGGATGGCAGAGAGTTGAGCTGAGTTAATTGATCTTCTGGCATCAATGCTAGAGGACTCTGCCCTTTAATCCCCGTGGGCTCTAGTAACTCGGAGGTGGCAATTTTTGTTAAGCACCCTCTTTTTAAAGAGAATTCATCTGCAGGATGCTTTTCGATACTTAGAAAGAAACTCCTAATGAGGGTACCTCCCTGACTTTTCTTTCTCCTCCACATCCGAACCTTATTGTAATTCAAGCCTACGCACTGCAGCTGACAGTGGTCTCTTTTCTTTACCTCCTTAATTAGTACTGTCATTTTTAATCCTCTGGAAAGAAGGGAGGGAGATTGACTGTCCCAACAACAGACATGTTATTCTGAAACTCCAATTGTGACAAATTCACAAACTCATAATAAAGATTTTTTTCCTATGCAATCCTATTAGCTCAGAGCAGAGAGAGTGAGGAGTCTTTTTCCTCTTTGGGGGGCTAACTCAGAGCCATTTTTGGTTATCATGCACAAGATGTTTCTAAACTGAGTTGTCAGGTTGTTAAATGTCTTCGCCATGGAGTGTTCCAGTAATTCAATTCCTCTGGATTGCTAGGGGTGTCTTAAATGTTTTCACTGCAAATACAGGAGGGAAACTGCTACCCTGAAGTCTCCCCTTAAATCTTCTTATGGATTAATTTGCTGTGTGGCCTGAAATAGGTCAAAAGGTTTTGGCTCAGGAGTAGAATTCTAGAAATAATCACCCTATAGACACTCTAAATCAATCATAATTAATGCACTTGGCTAGTCCTGTCAGCTGATTGCTGCTAGAGGGTGAAATAAAGAGACCCTTTCTAATACAATTTGAAAAGAGATCAAATCTGTCATTTCATCTAATAATTGAGCCAAATGAGAAAAGAGAGGGGTCAAAGTTCACTGGGTGACCTTATGTAAACCCAATAATGCATAATTCATTTCCTTTTTATGGAATTTATAAGCTGCTATAAATGGACAGGACAAAATCCTCTGCCCTCCGTGGCCGCTACCAAACTGTCCTCGCTTGTTCTGAAATGCCTTCGGAGCCACTCAAACTTCGCAGTGGCATATTCTGGCTGCATAATCCCCAAACCTTCAATGCGGGCCGGCATTTAATTCATCCTCCCAAGCGTGCGAAGTTAATAACTGAATAAATCACTGGCAGCTCTCTCTGAATGATATAAAACCTGTAATTTATTTATTGAGTGTTACAAATACAGTTAAAACATGTTTTCATGCAAAATGCTTTCCCTCTTTTTAATATTATCCAAAGGAAGGATCTGGGTTTTGAGTTCTGGAAATAGAGGTTGGAAGACAGCGTGTTTGTGAATTGTCCACTCTTTTGTGGTGCAGTGATGTTGGCACATGGGGCCTTTCCCAGCTTGGACACCATGTGGGATGAGGCGAGGTGGGAGAGAAGGAAAGTGCGTTAAAGGAAACCTTCAGCCGCGGTTCAGGCTTTCTCAAGCATCTCTGCTCAAGTTTACCAAAGCTCCGGACTATGCTGGAACAAAACACTTCTTTTAAATGCACACAGTCAGAGTTCTTGTCTGCTATCAAGAAGTTTATTTTTTAAAATAAACTTTTTAAAAAAAGCTTATTTCATCAGACAGCACAGTCCTTTTATTTTTGTGGGTGATCTGTGAAGGTATCATATACTTCTCTGTAATGAAGTTAGCCCAAGTGCCTTCAGAACTTCTAGAAGCTATTACATGTTCCTTTGGCAGGGGTTACAGCTGAGTGTTTGGCTGAAACCTTTCAGACTGCAGTGAGAGAACCCCAGAGATGCAGCCACTCGGCGTGCTATTTGGCACTCATGATACCCACAACACATTTGTATGTTTGTAGTCTGATGCTCTCATCTTCCAGAACATTGTTTATTGCTTTGCTGCTTTTGTGACATATATTTCTCTGCGCTACTACCAGAACGAGCTTTCTAAAATATAGATGTGATCTTGTCATTTCCTGCTCTTGGAAACTTTGGCGAGCTGGGAAGGGATGAGTATAAATTGGAACAATCTTTCCAGAGAATGTTTGGCATTAAGCAATAAAATTGAAATTTTATTTACTCTTTGAGTTTCAAAGTTCCACTTTTTGTAATTTATTCTAAATCATGGATAATTTATCTTAAATGTGAACAAAGATATGTGTACTTACACTGCGTATGATATTTATTGTGGTTTTATAAACAACCTAAAGCCTCATCAATAGCAGATTTTTAAATAAAATATGGTATTTCCAAAATAAAGGAATACTCTGGGGATGCTAAAATGACATCCTCAACCACGTGGAAAGATGTCACAGACATGTCATTAAGTAAAAAACATGTCACAATGTAGCCTGAGACATCTGATCCTATTTTGTTTTTAAGGTATCCTTCTCAAAAAGTAGAGAGGAGAAAAAAGAGTAGTTTGGAGTTTATCACAGACCAATGCCACATCTCAGGAAAGGATGAAAAAATGACAGACGCTAATAAGAAAACCTGGTTTATAACTAGGGTAGCATTCCAATTAGTGGAGCTGATGATCGACTCAAAAAATAAACGTTGCTAGGATATGCAACAATCCATAAAGAATTCATAAGAAAAAAGCTATTTAAAAATTCCAGATTTGAAAATTTGAAACGTTAGCATGAAAAGTATGTTAATACTGTATGTATTGTGTCGGTGTGCATATGTGCGCACACACACACACACAAACACACATGTATAGATGCAGATCGATTTGCCAACATTGAAATTAAAATCTTCAATATGACGTAAAACATCATAGACAAAGTTAAAAGACAAGCCAAAGACTGGGAGAATATATTTTCAATAAATATCACCAATAAATGATATATGAAATCATAAGATAAACACAAACAACTCAACAGAACAAATCGTAAAGGACATGCACTGGCAATTCACAGAAGAGAAAACGCGAAAGGCCAATAAACATATGTGAAGAAGCTGGGCATTCTTAGTAATAAGGAAATGCACGTTATAAAAACATCGAATTACCACCGCACGCCCATCGGCATGGCAAAAATTGTGAAGTGTGGGAGCATCAAGTGCTGGTGAGTATATGGAGAAACAGGAACTCTTATGCTCTGCTTATGGGAATTGTCTCACGTTACAGAGCAAACTAGAGATCACCACTGAAGTCGAGTTAAGTATGCACAAAACAACAGTTCCATTTGTTGGTGCATATCTCAAAGGGATTCATGTATGTGCACAGCCCAAGGAGAAAGGATTGGGGATATTTGTAATTGGTGAGAACAAAAAATGAAAAACAACGTAAAATGCCCATCAATAGTGCACTAGATACACAGTGGTGATATTTATACTATGGAGATACAGGCGCTAGGGCAGACCATTCAGGTTCAAATCCAGGCTCTACCATTTACTAACAGTACAAACAGGGACAATTACTTAACTGCTCTGTGCCTTGCTTTTCTCATCTGTAAAATGGGAATAATAATAGTATAGGGTGTATATATCTTAATGAGGATCAAAAGGTTAATGTATAAAGCATTTAGAACAGTGTCTGGCACATAGTATTACAGATTATTATTATTATTATAGAACAATCAAAGGAAAATAAAAATCCTAGATCTTCATGCACTAACATAGTTAAATATCAAAAACTTAGTGTGTAGAAGAAAATTAAGGGAGGCCGAGGCGGGCGGAATGTTTGAGCTCAGGAGTTCGAGACCAGCCTGAGCAGGAGTGAGACCCAGTCTCTACTAAAAATAGAGAGAAATTAATCGGACAACTAAAACTATATAGAAAAAATTAGCCGGGCGTGGTGGCGCATGCCTGTAGTCCCAGCTACTCGGGAGGCTGAGGCAGGAGGATTGCTCGAGCCCAGGAGTTTGAGGTTGCTGTGAGCTATGATGAAGCCACAGCACTCTAGCCTGGGCAAAAGAGTGAGACTCTGTCTCAAATGAAAATATCCATGTCATCTTTGAAAAGCACATAAAACTATGATTTGTTGCTATGGTAATACTTATGAAATAGAAGTATAAGAATATGTATAGAGAAATTCAGTGATGTTTTCGGTTCTGAAGAGAAATGGATTAAATCAGAAAAGGGTGTTATTTCAGTATATTGTTTTATTTACTCTACAAAACAGATCTGAAACAAAAAACTTAATAATCATAAAATTTGGGTAATGAGTATATAGGAGTCTGTTGTGTCATTTTCCAAACTTTTTTTTGAAGTTAAAACTTTTTATTTTGAAATAATGTAGACTCATATACAATTGTAAGAAATTAGACAGCAATATCCCATGTACTCTTTTGAGATTGGCTTCTTTCGCTCAACATAATACTCCAGAAATTCATCCAGGTTGTTGCACATATCGATAGTTTATTTTTATTGCTAAGTAGTATTCCATGGCATGAGTGTACCACATTTTATTTCAGCATTCACCCACTGAAGGGTATTTGGGTTGTTTTTGGTTTGGCAATTTTATAAATAAAGCTGCTACAAGCAATTGTGAACATGTTCTTGCGTAAACATTAAGTATCAATCATGGGTAAGTGCGCAGGAATGCAGTTGCTAGATCATACGGTAATTGCATGTTTAGTTTTTAAATAAAGAAATTCCCAACTGTTTTTCATATTGGCTGTGCCATTTTGCAGCCCACCAGCGACATGTGAGTGGTCTAGTCTCTCTCTGCATCCTAGCCAGCATTTGGTGTTGTCGTCCTTTTTACTGTGGCATTCTGATAGGTATACAGTGGTATCTTATGATGGTTTCCCTGGTGGCTAATGATGTTGGAAATCTTTTCTGTGCTTATTTGCTTTTTGTGTATCTTCTTGGGTGAAATGTCTCTTCAAGTTTTTTGCCCATATTCTGTAATAATTAGATTTTTTTTTTTAACGATTGAGTTTTGGGAATTCTTTACATAGTCTACGTACTAGTCAGTTTTCAGATGCGTGGTTTGAAAATATTTTCTCCCAGTCTGTAGTTTATCTTTTCATCCACTTAACAGGATCTTTTTTTAGAGCAAAAGGTTTTAATTTTGATGAAGTCCAATTTAGCAATTTTTCCTTTTATGGTTCATGGTTTGGGTGTTAAATCTAAGACTCTTTAGCCATAGATTCCAAAGATTATAGCCTATTTCTTTTTAAATATAGTTTTACATTTGTATGTGATTCATCATTTTTATACATTTATTAAGTTTTATTGAGATATAATTCACAAACCATAAATTTTATCACAGTGTACAATTCCATGGTTTTTGGTATCTTCACAAGGTTGTGCAATCATCACTACTGTCTAGGCCCAGAACATTTTTATCACCCCAAAATGAAGTTCCATACTTATTAGTAATCACTCTCCTTCTCTTCTCCCAACCCCTGGCAACCACTGATCTCCTTTCTGTCTCCAAGGATTTGACTGTTCTGGACATTTCAGGTAAATAGAGCCATATGATCTGTGACCTTTTGCGTCTGATTTCTTTCACTTAGCACAACGTTTTCAATGTTTATCCACATTGTAACGTGTAGCCATACTTCATCCTTTTAATGGCTAAATAATACTCCACTGCATGGGTACACATTTGTTTATCCAGTTATTGGACATTCGGGTTGTTTCTGCTTTTTGTTTTCTATAAATAATGTTGCTATGAGCATCATTTACAAGTTTTCATGTGAATATATGTTTTCAATCCCCTTGAGTATGTATCTAGGGGCAGAATTGCTGGATCATATGGTAACTCTGTGTATTTTTTTTAGGAACCACCAAACTGTTTTGCACAGTGAGAGCACCATTTTACATTCCCATGAACAATGAGTCAGGGTTTCAATTTTTCTACATCCTTGCCAGCACTTGCTATTTTCTAGCTGTTGTTTAGTTTTATGTCACTTAACATAATGTACTCTAGGGTCATCCATGTTGCCACATATGACAGGATTTCCTCCTTTTTATGGCTTTATAGTATCCCATTGTGTGTGTGTATGCATGTGTGTGTGTAGTGTGTATATATACACACACACCACATTTTCCTTACCATTCATCTGTTGATGGATGCTTAGGTTGACTCCATCTCTTGGCTATTGTGAATACAGCTGTAATAAACATGGAAAAGCAAATTTCTCTTTGACATATTGATTTCATTTCCTTTAGATAAATACCCAATAATGAGATTGATGTATCATATGATATTTCTATTTTTAAGTTTTCATGGAAAGTCTATACTGTTTTCCATAATGGCTTTACTAATTTGCATTCCCACCAACAGTTGTGTAAGTGTTCCCCTTTCTCCACATCCTCACCAGCATTTGTTACTTTTTATTCTCTAGATAATAGCCATTCTAATTGGGGTGAGGTGACATTGTGGTTTTGATTTTCATTCCCCTGATTATTAGTGTTGTTGAATATTTTTTCACATACTTGTTGGCCATTTGTACGTCTTGTTTTGAGAAAGACCTATTCAGGTCATTTGCCAATTTTTAAATTGGATTATTTGGGTTTTTCTGCTATTGAGCTGAGTTCCTTATACATTATGGATGTTATCAGAATATATACCTGATGCATGGTTTGCAAATTTTTTCTCCCATCCTGTAAGTTGTCTTTTCACTCCGTTGACGGTTTCCTTTTTTCTGCAGAAGCTTTTTAGTTTGACATAATCCTAGTTATTTATTTATTTATTTAGAGACAGAGTCTCACTCTGTTGCCCGGGCTAGAGTTCCATGGCGTCAGCCTAGCTCACAGCAACCTCAAACTCCTGGGCTCAAGCAATCCTTCTGCCTCGGGCTCCTGAGTAGCTGGGACTACAGGCATGTGCCACCATGCCCGGCTAATTTTTTTCTGTACATATTTTTAGTTGTCCAGCTAATTTCTTTCTATTTTTTTAGTGGAGACGGAGTCTCGCTCTTGCCTGGAGCTCAAACGATCCACCCGCCTCTATTTATTTATTTTTGGTTTTTTAGCCTGTGCTTTTGAGGTCTCATCCAAAAAATTTTTTCCCAGACAAATATCATAAAGCATTTTTCCAACATTTTATTCTAATAGCTTTATTGTTTTTGGTCTTATAAGTCTTTAAGCCATTTTGAGTTGATTTTTTTCATATGGTGAAAAATAGGGGTCTAGCTTTATTCTTCTACATGTGGCTAATTGTCCCAGCACCATTTATTGTCTGCCTTTTAATTGGAGACTTTAATCCATTAAAATTTAATTACTGACAAGATAGGATTTTCAGCGGTCATTTTGCTATTTGTTTTCTATATGTCTTTCTTTTTTGTTCAATTCTTCCACTACTGCCTCCTTTCATGTTAAATATTTTCTAGTGCAACGTGTCTCTTGTTTCTTTTACTATATATTTTTTAGTTATTTTCTTAGTGGTTGCCTTGAGGAATACCATTAACATCTTAATTATAAAAATCTGATTTGTTTTAATATCAGCTTAATTTAAATAATATATAAAGCTTTTAATGGCTTCATTTCTATCCTCCTTTTCTGTTATTTTCATAATAAATTATGTCTATATATTGTGTGCCCATCCTAACATTTACAAGTATTGCATTAGGAAGTTGTCTTTTGAATCAGATCAAGCAAATGAAGGAGTTATAAATAAAAATACATTTTTATACTTTCTTTCACGTTTATCTGTGTGGTTGCTTTACTGGTGTTCTGCTTACCGTGGATTCAGGTTACCACCTGGTGTCCCTTCTTTGCAGCCTGCAGGGGCGCCCTCAGTATTTCTGGTAAGGTAGGCCTGCTAGTGACAAACTGTCAGTTTTTGTTTATTTGGGAATGTCTTCACGTCTCCTTCCTCTATGAAAGATAGTTTGGCCAGATGTAGAAAACCTGGTTGACAGTTTTTTCTTTCAAAAACATCATCCCAATGCTTTCTGGCCTCAATGGTTTCTCGTGTTCTACTTTGAATGTATTCCACCTGGAGTTCATTGAGCTTATTTGATGTGTAAATTAATGTTCTTCATCAAATTTGGGGAGTTTTTAGTTTTCTTCAATTATTCCTTTTACCCATTTCTTTCTCTCTTCTCCTACTGGGACTCCCATTATGCATACGTTTTGTGCACTTTTTGTGTTGTATGGGTATCTGATGTACTGCTCATTTTTCTTTCTGTTCCTCAGACTGAATAATCTCAATTGACCTATTTTTGAGTTTACTGATTCATTCTTTTGCCTGCTCAAATCTCTGTTGAGCCCTTCCAGTGGATTTTTCATTTCAGTTTTTGTACTTTTCAATTCCAAAATTTCTATTATTCCTTATTATAATTTTATCTCCTTATTGATAGTCTCTATTTGGTAAGATATTGTTCACATACAATCCTTTAGTTTTTTTAGACATGACTTCCTTCCGAGCTTTCTCAGGAATGGTTTCTATAGATAGCTTTTTCTTTTTTTTTT
>RJWJ010032359.1:0-18598 GCA_004363605.1 Indri indri
CAAAGGAAAAACATTGTTTAGACCTAGTGGCAAGAGGTATGAAGATAATTTTTACATAAGTTTAATATAATTTCTTTGGTCATAGTTTACCATAACCTTAACTTATTGCAATTTCTTTAATTTGTCTTTACATTAATATATACTTATAAAATGAAATAAATGAGATTAGCTATTTTTTAACTTTAAAATATGTACAGTATTTATTTGAAAAGATTTAATTTCACAGTTTTACTAATGTGAGAAAAATGTTCATATTATGGGATACTGTATATGTTATAGAAATTATATGTTTCTTTAAAGTTTTAGAGACCTAAACTGCTGAAATTATTGAATTTTATAACTTCTATGTAAGTAATAATTTAGTAATTACTATCCTAGCTAGGAAAAAAAAAAAAGCTTTAGTAGGCTAGATAGACATTTATTTTTTTCTTGGAGTACATCTTAAGTTATTAAAATTAGATTCTTAATTTTTTGTTTTTTATATCCTGCATAATGTGTGTGTGTGTGTGTGTGTGTGTGTTTTCTTATTATTTTGCCCCAAAGTGATAAATTTTATGGAATGATGCACAATAAAGTATGCATTCTTATCCATTTTATGTCTTGCTGTTGAATATGTTTTAACAATTTTAAAAGAGCTAATCATCATTTACTCTCCCCATCAAAGACAGGACTCTTATCATGTTTATTTTTTTCATTGATTTCCTCTTAATTAATCTACCTACTAATATAAAATACTTTATAACCCTTATTTCTATTTTTCAAAGGGTTTAATTAAAATATCTCAGTAGCCACAGGTTTTTTCTCAAAAATTACCACATGAATAAATTCTGAGTAATGACATTTCCCTAATCTGGAATATTTTGGAATATTTAGCATAGTTTTTCTGAATAATAAAGCATTAAAAATACATGAAACTATTTAACTTTCAGCCACAGACCAATGATCAATCTTGATATGCATTGCTTGACTCATTATGTAGGTATCTCACTAATATGTGTCATGTCTTTTTACACTGGATTTTATTTCTATAGATATGTTATTATTTAATGTTTATAATTACTGAGTTGTACACAAAATAATTTTAATAGCTTAGGTAAAAAGGCTTTTAAAATATTCACATTAATCTGTTGATATAAGGGACATTTTCTTGATTTTGAAGACTACATGGTACTGTGTGGATGACTTTTCAATTGTTTAACATATAGACCTTTGGAAAACTTAGTTTTTCAGTTGTAGTTTAAGTTCTGTGCTTTTTGAGAGTTTTAACTCTTTTTTTTTTTTCACTTATTAGTTTTCCAAAGTCAACTTTTCCATTTGCAACAAGTGTTATGCCCCATTTAAAAATAAATGACCCACTGTAAGAAATAGTTTTGCTAGTTTGATAAGAGAATCCAATATGGTACGTAACTTTTTCCAGGCTTAATAGCCAATCTGAGGAAAATAAACGGCCATAAACTCCGACTGACAAATGCCCCAGACATTCTTATGTACAGACTTCAAACACAGATATTTTATCATATCAGTGATTTACTTCCCATAAAAAGTTTATACTTACATTTGTACTTCTTGCAATGATTGCCTTATGCAGCACTATGCAAAACTTGTGAGGTTTCTAAATACTGAATTTAGACTGAAATAATTGTCAGCACCATGTACAAGTGGGTCAACCTTGGAAGAGAAAAATTGCACTGCCAGCTTTGAGTAAGACCCAAGAGGCAAGGAACAGAGCATATTGTGTGGGTCAGCCTTGTTTGATTATTTTCAAGTGAAGTTCTTCAGCTAATTTGTGACCTAAATCTCCATCTAGGTTGCCTCTTTCCCTGGGTTCATTGTTTTAAATATGCCAAGTTTGAAAGGTAAGTCCCAAACAAATACTAAAATGTCTATAGGTTCTTTCTTACCTCTAGTAGCTCATTTGAGTGCCTTCATTACAGGAGGCAAATATGTCAGTGAGTCTTCTTGATGATTTGAATAACCAAAAGTGCTATAATACCCGAGTTATTAAAATTACTTATTTTTATAAAGTAAGGCTATAATGCTACTTGTATAGCCATGCTGGACTAATTAGTCACCTCTTCCTGGGTTTTAGAACTGATTCTCCAAGAAATTCTTGCCAGTTGCCAGTAGAGATTCAAGGCCAAAGGACTACAGGGTATTCCCCTTACCAACAAGATAATCTCCATTTCGTTCTCTTTTCTTTTCTCTTCCCTTTTCTCTCAAACAATCCAGCTGAAGAATCTTGAACTTTAGCTGATGGTCAAGCCCTAGAGAAGAGGAGAAATCATAAGCAGTGAAAATATAAATACTTCTGTATCTATTTTAAAAATTGAATTTGTTACTTTAAAAAAATCATCCGACAAAGAACATTCTAAGGCCATATAATTTTATTGGTAAATGTTGTCAAACTTCTAAGAAATAGGGCCAATTTCACAAAAATGCTTTCAAAAATATAAATGGAGAGAGTATTTCTCAATCTTTTTTATGAAGCCAACACAACCGTGACACCGAAATCTGCTATTTGAAAGATAAAAAATATTAGAGACCAATATCCCTATGTACATGTATATAAAAATATAAACAATGTATTCACTAATAGAACCCAACGACATAAAAATGTGACATAATGGCTGGGTAGGTTGACCCCAGGAATGCGAATTTGGCTTAACATTAAAAAATTGATATAAAACTGCACAAAATCACAAGACAAAATTCAGAAAATGACATGACTATTTTTCAAATATGTAAGGGAATTTCCTCTTCAGAAAACATAGAGGCGATATCATACTTAATAGTGAAATGTAAAACCTTTATCTCCTATAGGAACAAAACAAGGATATCCACTCACATCATTTTTACTAGAGGTTCTAGTCAGTGCAATAAGCAAGAAAATGGAATACAAGGCATAAATATTGAAAAGTAAGAAGTAAACTGTCTTCAGTCACACATGATGGCAGTTTATATACACAATGTATAAAATATATTTATGTATTTACATATACATATTTAAATATATATTTAAAGATTCAAAGATTCAAAATCGCTAAGATGCCAGTTCTTCCAAAATTGATGTACCATTTTAATTTAGTCCTGGTCAAATTACCAACAGGTTTTTGGGGGTAGTTAACTACAAAATGGAAATGAATAGGATCTAGTGTAGCTAGAAAAATTATGGAAAAAATGGAGAAATTCAGGCGATTCATGCAACTGGATTTCAAGCTTGCTGTAATGCTACAAGACAGTATCATATTGGCATAAAGATAGAAAAATAGATCAATGGAACAGAGAGTCTAGACGTAGATAGATACGTCATCAGTTGAATTCTGACAAGGTGCCAAGGCATTTCAATAGGAAATACAAAATATTTTACAAATATTGTTGAAACAATTGGATGTAGGAAATAAAGCAACCCTTAATTCCTAAGTCATGTCATACACAAAAATTAACTCAAGGTGCATCTTGGATATATATGTAAAAGCTAAAGCTATAAAGCTTCTGGAAAAAAAGATAAGACAATGTGTTTACTTACCACTTTGGGGTAGGTAAAGACTTTTTAGCTAAAACGAGGCCATAATCATAAAAGAAAAAAAACTTGATAAATTAGATGGCATAAAAATTTTTAAATATGCTATTAAGAAAACAAAGACTCAAGTCACAAACTGGGAGAAAAATATCTTCATATACTTTCTTGTGTGACATAGCTGTTAAAATTGTCTATTTTCACTGGGATGTATGTCTTCCTATTATTGCACTAAAATTGTATTTTCTACATTTTGTACTTTGTTACATGTATGTATATTGAATGGCCAAGAACATGTAACAATTATGCATCAGGTAATGCAACTTAAAACTAAAACAGGCACTAACTACTGTATACCCACTAGAATAGCCAAAATTAAAAATACTGAGAACGACAAATGTTGGTGAGGATGTGAAGCAGCCAGAGCCCTCATGCAATGATCATAGAAGTGTAAAAGGATATATTCATGATGGCAAACTTTACACATTCGCTTAAAGCTAAACATACAGCCATCCCTGTGAATGTAGTTTCCCTTTGGGAGAAATGAAAATATATGCTCACAAAATGATTAGACCAAAAATATTTTTATTGCCTTACTCATAGTAACTCAAAACTGGAAATAGTCCAAATATCCAGAAACAGATAAACATATTGTGACACATTTATAAAATAAAACACTACTAACCAATATAAGAGAGTGGACTATTGATACAACATACGTAAATCTGGAAAATATTATGTTGAGCAAAATAAGCTAGACAGAAATACAATATGTGCATATAATATGATTTTATTTACATAAATTTCAAACATAGGCAACAATTAATTTAAGGTGATGAAAATAAGATGGAGATTACCTATGGGGGGGGTGAAGAATGACAGGAAGCAGCACAAAGGAAGTTTTTGGAGTAAAAAACGTGTTCTATGTTTACATTGTATGTTTGTGAAAACTCATTGAATTGCATGCTTAGTTAGTATTTAAATCAATGAGATGGCCTTAAATCAACAAAGGAGTAAGAGCAGAAGAAGAGAAATCCACAGATTAAACACTGAGGACCCCAATGTCAAGAATTCGCGGCAAAGAAGAGGCATCAATAAAAGAGACCAAGAAGAGTGGCCATGAGATAGTGGGGAAACCACATGTTCTAGAAGGCAAAATAGAAGCGGCTTAAGGAGGAGGAATGACACTGTGCCAAATGCTGCTAATTGATAGAGGAATTGACAAAATATTAATCATTAGATTCAGCAATGCAGAATTTTGTCTGGACCGTTCTTATTCTCAAAGCATGAAAGCATTTTAAAAAGAAAGCATCCGGCCGGGCGCGGTGGCTCATGCCTGTAATCCTAGCGCTCTGGGAGGCCGAGGAGGGCGGATCGTTCTGAGCTCAGGAGTTCGAGACCAGCCTGAGCAAGAGCAAGACCCCGTCTCTACCAAAAATAGAAACAAATTAATCGGACAGCTAAAAATATATATAGAAAAAATTAGCCGGGCATGGTGGCGCATGCCTGTAGTCCCAGCTACTCGGTAGGCTGAGGCAGGAGGATCACTTGAGCCCAGGAGTTTGAGGTTGCTGTGAGCTAGGCTGACGCCGCGGCACTCGCCCCAGGCAAGAGAGTGAGACTCTGTCTCAAAAAAAAAAAAAAAAAAAAAAAAAAGAAAGCATCAGCTGGGTGTGGTGGTTCCAGGCCAGGAGTTAAGCCTCCAGTGAGCTATGAGCTATGATTGTGCCACTGCACACCAGCCTTGGGGGTAGAGTCAGAGCCTGTCTTTAAAAAAAAAAAAGTATCACTAATGATTTAATGGTAAGGCAAAACACAAACACATTTTTAAAAACCCTCTCTAATACTATTTTATTTAATAATTCACCTTCATAAGGAAATTCTACTTTATAATTTATGATTTAGACATCAACCGATGTCACTTAGGTTCCATTCATTCTGAGGTAGTCATAGAACTATAAAGATAGAGTATATGAGTTTTATAACAATTCATAATTGCAAAAATCAGTAGGGATGGAAACTTCATAGGAACCAAACGTGTGAGAAGAAAACACATGGGAATATGGTTTAGAAACTTTTGAAGCTGGTATTTCCAAATTATTTGAAGGTAATATTGGCAATATTTCCAGATTATATCTCTTGTATTTCCACAATTGGAGAGCAAGCAGAGAACAAAAATACATCAGAAATGATGAGAAATTTATGAAGCTGATAAAATAGGACCGAATTCCCCTATATTAATAATAACTGTTGTCCTTAAAAATAAAACTTAGAAGGTAGTCCTGCACATATTTTTTGATTAGTCAATATATTTATGTGAAAATCTGACAAATATTCAAAACTCATATTAAGTTATATATATTTATTTAGCATAATAATTAAATTTCACCTCACTGAGTATAGCTAAATTAGTTATGATTGCCAGTCTTGTGGGACATTACCCAATGCTATACATATGGTAGAAACTCAAAATGTTAGATAATTATAGTAAAACAGCAGTAGTAACATCTTGACATGTAATCATCTTTCCAGTACCTGATTCAAGCAATCCTTTGGTATACATTGCTGTTCATGTTAATGAATCCTTTCACCATTTCCACCTTTTGCCACTGTCTTGTCCTTTCTTTCTCTTTTGATTGTTTACCTTTTTTTTTTCAGTGAAATAAGAATCAAGATCAACAATCACAAAAGTATTAGGTTATTAAGTAGGAAATGTCCAATTTCCTTAAGTACTAAGTTTGAAAGTTGAGATCTCTGATATTTCTTTTTGACACTTCACATTTTATTTTTATTATGAGGGTACATCCTCATTCTTTCAAACACATGGTTTGCCTTGTGATTATCTTTCAAATTTTTTTAGAGCAACTTTTGTGAAACCACGAATAAGTCAAAAATTCATATTATTTTCAAATATGAGTTCTGTTGCAGAACCAGTGCAGTGCAGACAGCTTAAAACATCAGCAAAGTGTTTGGGAAGGATGTGGCTAATGAACTCATAGTACATCAAATGGTTTGAGAAGTTCCATTCTGGTGATTTTAATCTTGAAAATGAGCCACGTGGGTGACCCGAGACCAAGTTGGATAATGATGAGCTGAAAGCTGTAGTGAAAACAAATTCATCTCAACCTATGCGTAAATTAGCAGCAAGATTTGATGTTACTATTCCAACAATATAGGACTATTTGAAACAAATAGGCAAAGTAAAGAAGCTGGATACATGGGTACCACATGAATTAAACAAGCATCAGAAGAGAAATTGTCTTGGAGCTTGCCTTTCTTTGCTATCACTCCATAAGGGCAAACCATTTCTATACCATATTGCTACATGCAATGAAAGATGGATTCCTTTTGATAATCACAGCATTTGGCACAATGATTGGAGAAAGATGAAGTGCCAAAACACAGTCCAAAACTGAATACTCATCATAAAAAGCTAATGGTGTCTGGTGGTCCGGTACTGGTATTATCCACTAGAGCTTCATGAAACCTGGTCAATAGATTACAACAGATGTCTTCTGCAACCAGTTGGACAAAATGATGAGGATGCTTGCGATTAAGCAGCCAAGATCGGCTTGCAAGACAACTCTTGACCACATGTTGCACAAACAACACTGCTCAAACTATGGAGGCTGGACTTGGAAACTCTCTGTCATCTACCGTATTCACCAGACCTTGCGCCAACTGACTACCACTTCTTCCAGGCTTTGGACCATTTCTTGCAAGGAAAAATATTCAATTCTCCAGAAGCTGTGGAAAATGCCTTTCGCAATTTCATTGTCACTCGCTCTCTAGACTTCTTTGCTGCTGGCATAAGCAAACTACCATCGAGATGGCAAAGCCATGTCAATAGTTTAGGCACATATTTCAATTAATTGTACTTCTTGTTTGAGATATAATAAACTACACTTTTGATTCAAAATCGGATATTTCATATTTAATAACCTAATACGTTTACAATTACCCACCAATACAACTACTTACCTGGAGTTTCTATACCCATTTTCCCTTCCTTTCCTCTCATGATTGTCAATGTTCCTCTCTAGTGCGAACCATTCCTCTTGTGCAGTGGATCCCATTTCTCTTGTCTACTCAGGAACATCACACAAGCAATTCTCTTTTATCTCATCTATATCATTAATTTGTCATCAGCATACAGACATACTATCATTCCTCTCATTAAACAAACCCCTCTGTTGCCTCCATTTGCCTCTTTGGCAACAGCCATTTCTCTGCTCCCCTGTATATCAAAAATTTTTTAGAGAATTGTATAGACTCACTCTCTAATTTCTCTCCTCCTGTCCATTCTTAAACCCACTCTATCCAAGCTTTTTCTATACATCATAAACAAAACTGCTTTAGTTAAAGGTAACCAATAAACTCCATATTGTGACTCTCATGGTCAGTTCTCATATAATTGTCCTATCTATCAGAAGTATTTGACACAGCAGATCAATTATCCACTTTGAAATATTATTTTTATTACTTGACTTTCAGGACATGTGGTGGTGTGTTCTTGTACTCTTCCATAGAGGGCCTTTGGAATTATTATTGATTCTGTCTGAAATTGTCTCTTCCCATTGCTCACTCCCCTCATTTATGTCTTTAGTCAGATGTTAGGGTCTCAATCAGGCTTACCTAGACATCTTTGTTTAAAATTGGATTCAATGCATAACCATGCCACCTTACTAATATACCATTAATGCCAAGAACAATGCCTGCTTTGTGGTAAACACACTCAATAAATACTTTTTGAATTTAAATGGTTTGTATATAAGATTACTTTCTCAACCGTGAAAATGAAAAGAAATAGTTCATCTTCACAAAAAGAATTTAATTGGTGAATGAATTACACCAACTCAAATTTTCTTGCTTAGTTTTCTATTAATCAGTCTTACAAGGCTTCAAAACTAGTTACAGATGTTACCTTGAATCTAGCTTACATGGTCATCTTTCTTGATCCTTTTATTTTTTTGACTTTGAATATAGAGTGCTTGCATTGTTTCACAAGAAAAGCTGGACAATTGTCACAGACAGAGAAAAAAGCCTCAAAACAAAACATAGTCATGGTTTCTTCATAGAATAAGTCATCTCATATTTTAGTGACTATACAATTTCAATTAGTTTTACTGATATTTTCTGATTGACTTTGTTCTGCAGTTAAACTCATCAGGTTCACTGCATTAAAAAGCTTTAAAAATAATATTTAAATAACTCTAATGTCTTCAATGGTGATGGAAACATTGAATTATTTAAATACAAGGTCTTGGTCATTTCTGGGAATCTATTTAAAAGAGAATATGTGTATGTAGCTGTGTATATAGGGTCACATAGCTATTTAGAAACAAATTCATGCACTTGGTTAAATTACTTTCACTTTTAGGTTAAGTTCTCAAAAAAACCACATTGCTTTTCCATGAAGATCTCTGTAAATTGTTTGTTAGTTTTAAGGATTGCTTATACATGAAAATTTCATTGGCATTCACAGTGGAGAGTCACAGTGACTACACGGTTGCCATAAAATCTGTAATGGGAATGTCATCCTCGTTGTGAAAGAAGTCTTTAATTTCAAATATAATAGATTGTTGAGAATGACTGACTCTTCTAGATGCATATATCACTTGAGATTGGGAAGATAGTGATAAAGAAAAGTTATTTGACCCTTGTCAGGGAAATTAATTTGCACAATAAAGAAAAAATATAAAAGTTGACATGGGAAATATTTGGAATTTTCAGCAATCTAGTTAAAGGTGCTTTTTGAGCTTCATAGCACATCTGGTTTTACACTCGTGTGGACAGAAAAAGTTATATTTTCATGCCAGGCAAATTTGTCACATTAAAAATAGTTCACCTATATGATGTAAAATAAAATTCCATTCAACAGACTTTACACTTCCAAAACCCCCTTGCCATTTAGTTCCATTTGCACTAAAATGCTTACATGCTAAATGTTCCATAATTTGAAAGGCATGTAACCAAAATGATGTATCCACAATTTACTAGATTTATAAATGTAACTCAAACAATGTTACTTTGCCAATGCAATACTTATGCTTTAGAATTATTTCTCTTTCATAATGTTTTATCAGACATATGAAGTAATATTCTCTAGTCAATTCCTGAAAGTGGTTTGTTAGACTCTTAATCTTAAATTGTTTTCACTCAAAAAAAAAAAATTGTTTTCACTCAGACACAGATTCCCAGACACCAAGCACAGGCTATAATTTTATTTTTAAATCAAAATGAAACAATTTTTACAGCAGAAATTTATCAATAAACTGGTGAAGTCTGAGCGAAAAAATTCCTTACTTAGTCAAGTACCTACAAAGATGAGGTGGAAGGAAAAAGATTTTTAACAATCTGCACACATGCATATATATGTACAAAATAAATTCATATGTCTACAAGCCTGCCTGCTGCCTTTTCATACTGGTACGCTTTCATTATCTAATCTTTCGGGTTTTATTGTCTTTGTTGTTATCCATTTCCTTACGAGTGAAAATCTGATGCTCTTAAAATTTACTTGTGATTCATATTATTTTTATAATAATCTTGCCCCTACTTCATGAGGGCTATGTATATTCTTTTCATTTTTGTTGTGTTATTTGTTCAAGGAATACGTCAAGTCTATTTATACTTAATTGAGAATAAATCTATCCTAGGCAGATGTTTAACAAAAGTGGTGTAAGTGGGTTTTCATTAGGCTTTTCATAATTCGCTGAAATGCTGTCAGAATCTGCCAGTCAAATCATAAACCATACGACTATATGACGTTGTTCTGTGTTACCATTTCAGGAATCTCACAGCCCTGGTGGGCTTAGTGGCAAAAAGATGGGAGCATAAGCCATCCTAAAAGGGAAGTCATTCCTACATGATTTCTGGCCTGCGCTTGCTAATCCTGTTACCAACTGGTAACCAGCTTTTCATATTTAGTTTTCAGTATGGCCTCTGATCTATGCTGGGCCCCAGTGTGCTTGAGACTGGCATTCTCTCTAGTGCTATTGCCTCATTAACTGGAGAATCCCTGTCCCGTCTAGAAAGGACTACCCTCCATTGGGAAAAATTAAAATGTGCTTATTCAAAGTGGAAAAGCTGCATTTTGAAGGGAAACCCTGAAATCCAAGGACTGTGTGTTTAATGAAGTTATTCTTGTACTTCGATCCCAGGTACAGATCTCAGCAAATGTTGTTAACCATCACTACAAAGGGGGTTCAAATGAAATAATACCTTAACTCATTCAGAACTCTAATCCTTGATTTTCCAAACTGTAGGATAATTGGTAGATTCCGCTAATGTTTTTACCTGTAATCCATTAATTTCATTTATCTGTTGCTGTTTCATTCATTTAGTAAGTGGTTTAGTAAATCAACAGTATTTTTTATTGCAATAGGTTTAGGGGGTATAAGTGGTTTTTTTGTCATATGAATGAACTGTATAGTGGTGAAGTAAAGTCTTTTACTTTACCCGTCTCTCAAATAGTGTACATTATACCTGATAGGTAATTTTTGATCCCACCTCCCCCACCCTCCCTCCTTTTGAGTCTCCAAAGTCCATTATACCACTCTGTATGACCATGTATACCCACCGTTTAGCTCCCACTTATAAGTTGAGTACATGTGTCATTTGTTTTTCCATTCTTAGATACCTAACTTAGGATAATGGCTTCCAGTTCCATCCAAGTTGCTCCGAAAGACATTATTTCATTCTTTTTTATGGTTGAGTAGTACTCCATGGTGTGTGTGTGTGTGTGTGTGTGTGTGTGTGTGTGTGTGTGTATCACATTTTATTTATCCAATATCTGTTAATGGACACTTAGGTTGATTAAATATCTTTGCAATTGTGAATTTGGCTGCAATAAACATATAAGTGCTGGTGTATTTTTGATCTAATGACTTCTATGCCTTTGGGTAATAACTGGTAGTGGGACTGCTAGATCGAATGGTATGTTTTCTTATAGTTCTTTGAGAAATCTCCATACCGTTTTCCATGGAAGTTGTACTAATTTACATTCCCACTAACAGTATATAAGCATTCCTTTTCCAGTGCATATGTGCCAATACCAATTTTTTTTTTTTTTACTTTTTAATAATCTTCATTCTGATAGGATAAGGTGATATCTCATTGTGGTTTTAATTTTCATTTCCCTGATGATTAGTGATATTGAGCATTTTTTCCAATATTTGCTAGCCATTTGTCTATATTTTTTGAAAAAATATGTTCATGTCTCTAGCCAACTTTTTAATGGGGTTGGTTTGTCCTTGCTGATTTGTTTGAGTACCTTGTAGATTCTGAATATTAGTCCTTTGTTGGACATACAGTATAGTATAAATGTGAATATCTTCTCCCATTCTACACATTGTCTATTTACTCTCATTTATTTTGCTGTGCGGAAACTTTGAATTTAAGCCTCATTTATTTATTTTTGTTTTTGCTGCTGGGGTCTTAATCATAAATTCTTTGCCCAGGCCACTGTCCAGAAAAGTTTTTCCTAAGTTTTCTTCTAGAATTTTTATAGGGTCAGCTCTTACATTTAAGTCTTTAATCCATCTTGAGTCAATTTTTGTGTATGGCAAGAGACAGGGATCCAGTTTTATTCTTCTGTATGTAGCTCTCTAATTTTCCTAGCACTGTTTATTAATTAGAGTGTCCTTTCCCCAGTGTATGTTTTTCTATGCTTTGCTGAAAATCAGTTGATTCTAGGTAATGGTTTTATTTCTAAGTTCTCTATTCTGTTCCATTGATCTATGTTTTCTACTTTTTTACCAGTACCATGTTGTTTTGGTGACTATTATAACCTTGTAGTATAATTTGAAGTTGGGTAATGTGAAGCTTCCAAATTTGTTCTTTTGATTTAGGATGGCTTTGGCTATTTCAGGTTTTTTTTTTTTTTTTTTTTTTTTTTTTTTTTTTTTTTTTTTTTTTTTTTTTTTTTTTTTTTTTTTTTTTTTTTTTTTTTTTTTTTTTTTTTGGATTCCATATGAAATTTAGGATTTTTTTTTTCTAATTCTGTGAAAAATTATGTTGGTGTTTTGATTGGAATTGCATTGAATTCGTAAATCACTTTGGGCACTATGGGCATTTTCACAATATTGTTTCTTCCAACTGAAGATAGGACATCACTAAGGCACATAATCATCAGTTTGGCGAAAGTCAAAATGGAGGATAAAATCCTACAAGCTGTGAGATGACAGCATCAAGTAACCTACAAAGGAAAATTCATCAAACTAACAGAAGCCTTCTCAGCAGAAACCCTACAAGCCACAAGGGATTGGGGTTCCATCAATAGCCTCTTAAATAACTGTCATCCAAGAATTTTGTATTCTGCAAAACTAATTTTCATAAATGAAAGAGAAATAAAATCTTTTCCAGACAAATAAGCAGTAAGGGAATTTGTCACCACTAGACCTGACCTACATGAAATGTTCTAAAGAGCTCTAAACACCAAAAAGAACAATCAATACTTATCAATGTAAAAACACTTGAAAGTAAAAACTCACAGGTCTTATAAGACAGTAATGCAAGGGAGAATACAAAGCAACTAGGTAACAATCAACGTGATGACTGGTACATATTTCACTTATCAATATTAATGTTGAATGTAAAAGGTTTAAGTGCCCCATTTAAAAGATATAGATTAAAGAAATGGATAAAATAACACAACTTAAATATCTGTTGTCTCCAAGAAACACCTTCAAGTCATAAAGAATCTCATTGACCCAAGGTAAAGGAGTGGGGAAAGAGAAATCCACACAAATAGAAACTGATACTGAGCAGTGGTAAGCATTTTTGTATCAGATAAAAAAGACTTTAAATCAGCAGCAGAAAAAAAAAAACCTCAAAGATAGTAATTATATAATGGTAAAGGGATCAATCGATAAGAAGATATAACAATCCTAAATATATATATAGCTCCTAACATTGGAGCTCCCAGATTCACAAAACAAATACTACCATACCTAAGAAATGAAATACCTAGCGTAATAATGAGGGACCCAATACTTCACTGATAGAACTAGACAGATCATCAAGGCAGAAAATCAGCAAAGAAACACTGGACTTAAAAGGGACTCTAGAAAAAATGGACCTAAATCAACAATTATTAATTGAATTATTACCATGTTCACTGGAGATACGGTAGTGAAAGAAACAGACCAAATCCCTGTTCTCAAGTGCTTGCTTTCTAGCAGGAATATTGACCTAATTTCTTAGTAATGGCAGTTATGAGTCAACTTTAAATTATGTGTTTAATCTGGCCCCAACTGCCCTATATCTAGTAGTAAATAATTAATAATATTTTTGTTCATCATACTTTTATATTGTTATAGTGCTAATGTAAGATTTTCTTTGTGTTTGATGCTTTGATTATTTAAATAGTTTACAGAGGCCTTATTCTAGAGGAATGGACTTCAATTTTTTCAGAAGAACAAATATCATTTGAAATTAATAAAGTAATTAGGGTACGTAGAATCACTTTCTGTACTTAATTGGATCACAAATATCACCTTTAATATTTTGAAATAAATTTTTTTTAAAAATTTAGTAACTGAGATAGTATGTACTGTGCATTAATAGACAAAAGAGTGGAACTGAATAAAAATCCAGAAATAAACTCCAACATACATAGATATTTTATCATTATTAAAGATGGTATATTTTATTACTGGGGTAAAGATGAAGTTTTTGCACCAAGGCAAATGGTTAGTATTGGGAAAAAAAGATGAAATTAGATCAACACCTCACATCATACACAAAAATAAACATTAAATGAAACAGCGATCTAAATATAAATTAATATTAATAACAGTAATGAAACCCTACCAGTACTGGAAGAAAAGACAGGCAAATTCCTTGATAACATGGGCATAGGAGATAGTGTTCTAACTATGACCCAAAATGCAGATGCAATAAACTAAAAGATTAATAAATTTGACACTGTAAAATGTTTTAAGAAAACTCTCCTTAGCAAAACACACAATTAAGAAAGGCAAAGGGCAGCTGAAAAACCAGGAGAAATTTTTTACACTATGTATCACATATAAAGAGCTAATATCATTACAATATGAAGAACACATTGAGGTTAAAAACAGGTATATCCAACCAAAAAAAAAAAAAAAAACGGTCAAAATCATGAACAAACAAGTCACAAAAATATACACTAAAATGACTCTTAACCATGTGAAAGTATGTTAATTTCAATCATAATGTTTTAAACTGTAAATTAAAACTACAAGAAAGTCATTTCTAAGATATCACATTAGTAAAAATTAAAATGCATAAAACTAAATTTTTGAAAAAAACACTAAAATAATAGAAATTTTCTGTTGGAGTAGCTGTATATAGGGAGACAGGGTCTCCTACAGGGTCTCTTATTTACACTTGATTCTACATTTTCATTTCTTGGAATTTATCCTGAGTATATACTTCCCACAATATGGATAAATATATATATATGTGTGTATATATTTGCATACACATTATATATACACACAAGGTTATAATTGCAAAATATTGAAAGTAAAATGAATACAAATACATGGGAGAGTAGCTGAATAAACTTTGGTGCACTTATCTAAGAACAATAGTTCTGTATAAAAGTGAAAGTTATATGTCTATAAAGTACTATGGAACAATTTTCAAAATATATATTTTTAGGGGAAAAACACAAAGGGCAAAAGAATACCTATAGCTTTACCTTGTCTCTCAGAAATAAGAAAATATATGTATATATTTGTAAAGTAATATATATATAATTATAAATAAACCTACAATATGTATTTTAATATATGTATGAAACTATGTATATACCTATGTATATATTTGCTCACTTATGCAAAAAGAAATAACAGAAAAAGTAAACAGAAACAAATATAAAGAAATGAATGAGATTAGTTTCCTGTGGAAGGTAGGTAGAAATGGATTGATGAGAAAGAGAGATTAAAATGAGAAAGAATGGATACAAGAAAGTGACATTTAATATAAATATGTAAGATACAATTTTCTGAGGTACATTTTAAATCAGCCACTCTCCGTATAAGCAGCTTTGGAAAAAAGACTTATTTAAGAAAAGACTTTAAAACTAGAAGCTAAAAGGAATTTTTTGGATTACCTGTGGATTTTATATCACCTTTGATAATCAAGAGTTCTGTGTCCTCTAGGGATACAAAGAAACAAGCAAAACTCTGAAAGTCAGAAGTCAGCTTCTTTAAAGGTAGCTGTATGTATCTATTTTAGATTTTTCAAGAAATTTAATTTATCATATTTTCTAATATTTGCCATTATGAATTGGTTATATTGTGGCTCAATTTTCTAATTTTATTTCTAAAAACTACAAACATATATAAATACTTGATTAAATGAAGAAAGTTTTCATTAAAACATTTTCTCCTCACCCAATCTCCAGAGACGTAGTAACCTCTGGAGGTAGTGTTTGAGGTAAAGTCCAAAAAAAGACCAACAAAACAAACAAACAAACAAAAACACACCAAGATTTCTGCTCAAGATCTATTCTAGGTAAAAGAGACAAACTTCTTGAAGGGAGAATAATATTATTCACAAATATTTTTATAAATGAAGATGGTTAGGCCAATGATAAAAATTATAGGAATTGTTTTGAACTAGTTTTACTCTTCTTGGAATTTAAAAATCAAGCCATTAAAATTAACAGTTGTAGTGTTAACACTGAATGCCTGTTAAAATGAAGCAGTTAATCACCAGGAACAGCATATTAAAACTGTTAATTTGTAGGCTTGAAAATTCCTTTTAATTAGAGCTGTAGGAAAAGTTTCCTGTTCAAAGCAAATCTGAGATCTCATGGCTTTCTGTCATGCTTGTGAAATATTACAAAGAACAGGTCCTTTTGGAGGGGAGGATTAAGGTGATGAAGAACAATTTGAGCACTTGATTTGGGAGGATTAGTCTCCCCCACCCCTTAGCCTTTAAAAATAACCTATAACAGAATACCAATGCTTTTGATTTCTGGAAAGTGACAAAAACCACTCAGACTGGGTTAGCACTCTGTTGAATGAGTGGGTTGCATTGAGAAGATTTAAATATTAAAAGAAAAAGCAAAGAAGGCACCTCTAGAAGCAAGATCTAAAGACTACCATTACAGAGGGAGCTTTGGGGATAGGAAGTTGTCCATAATAATGTATTTGAGATCATCAACAAGCTTTAGTCCCTGAAGCCAGCTTCTCAGACCAGTCCCTCTCTGAATTTAGTACTCTCTGGGGGAGGTTTGTAAAATGTAGGTTCCTTAGCCATTGTGAATGCTGATTCTGATTCAGTAAGTTTGAAGTGAGCCAGGAATCTGCATTTTAGTGGACATCTTAGGAGTTGTTTATGCAGGTGCTTCAGAGGTTGACTTTGAGATACGTTTCCTTAGACTCACATCCTCATGAATGCCTTTAGCCTCCTATTTTGGTGATTTCTCTGGATAAATGAGAAGAACCAGCAGCAACCAGAAAGCACTTTAGAAACTGCATTTATGAATAAATGACAATCACAACTATTATGAAATTTTTAAGTACTAAGAAGTGAAAATAATAAGCAAAAGAGATAAAACGATTTCCAATATAGGTATATTTATAACAATTAAACATACACTGTGAAAATGAACAACCAAAAAACAGTAACCAGGAGAAGTTAACATCAAACTTCCTCTTGCTATTGAGTCCAAGCTTGGATTTCTAACTCTATTTACAAATAAAATAATAACAATTGTTAGGGTGGCAGTTTGCCCTCGGTTCTTGATGTGCTGTTGCTCAAAGAATGACCAAACACACCAAAGTGTAAAATCCAGGCTATTATCTTGAAAAATCACTAGCAGGGCCAATACGACACAGTAACCCCAGGCAGGAAGCAGTTTCACACAAAGAGCTCTTTATTGTAGAACAAAACGGGTCTGTCTCTGCAAGTGGAGAGAGCCAGACTGACTCACTGACTGACTGACTGGCTGACTGGCTGACTGACTAATTAACTAATTAACTGACTCACTCATTCACTCACTTACTCTCTCACTAAATTCTTGGATTGTTTCCTTTTATTAGCCCAGTCTGGAGAAGGGCTCTCGGGAGGTATGGGATATTATCAAATGATCAACAAGTGTCCTCAAAATTCCACCTGCAGGCCAGCTCCATCTCTGAAAGCCCACCTGGGGATAAACCACAGTGCAGAGTCAAGCTAACGGCATAATAATTACCCTTAGGTTACTCTAGGTCACTTTCTAAATCCTATCATGCCTGGGTTGGGGAATTCCCAGTTTGATAAAGCTTGCCCTCTTTCCCCAGGTGGAGCAATTGCTTGGGAATAGGATTAAGGATGAGGCAACACAAAAATGGAGTGCCTGCCCTTATCCTACTTCCCAGGTGGAGCAATTACTGACACAGCACCAAGGGAACACTTGTCCCAAGAAGAGCCAGAGATCCTATTTACCTAACACAATGACTAGCATTTATTGGCCTTTTACTATATACTAGATACAGTTAAAAGAAAATTCAATACATTAAATTTGAATGCTCACAAAGTGATAAAGAAACTACTATGATGATCATTTTGAAAATATTAAAGATGAATAGATAATCTGAAAAACTTTTCTGAGGCCTCAGATTTATTATTTGGTGGTACCAGGGTTTGAGTAATTGCCTATCATATAAAAAAGCATTCAGATATTTTGTGCATATGTATATTGAGCATTTAAAACTCATTCTGTGCCTGGCCAGATGATATATTTTAGATCCTCTGATCTAGTACAGTATATAGAATATATCAGACACTGTAAATGAATCTTGAATATGATCAATTTCTGTTACTATTTCATGCTTTTAACTTCTTTCCCCATTTTATTAACCAACTAAAATATCCAAATATGAGTACTCACCTTGGCAGTGATGGCAGTATAGGTGACTAGATAAAGATGCAAGCCCTGAGTCCACAAGATATAATTGCTAATATTTACCAGCTCTGTGGCCACATGTAATTAGTTCACTTCTCTTAGTCTCATTATCTTCAATTATAAAACTGGCAATAAAAATAACCTCCTCCAAAGGTATTTCATAGATTGAGTTAGCATTGTTTGCATCACATAAA
>RJWJ010032360.1:0-18574 GCA_004363605.1 Indri indri
TCTGGGAGGCCGAGGCGGGTGGATTGCTCAAGGTCAGGAGTTCGAGACCAGCCTGAGCAAGAGCAAGACCCCGTTTCTACCAAAAATAGAAAGAAATTAATTGGACAGCTAAAAATATATATAGAAAAAATTAGCCGGGCATGGTGGCGCATGCCTGTAGTCCCAGCTACTCAAGAGGCTGAGACAGTAGGATCGCTTGAGCCCAGGAGTTTGAGGTTGCTGTGAGCTAGGCTGGCCACGGCACTTGCCCCAGGCAAGAGAGTGAGACTCTGTCTCAAAAAAAAAAATAAAATAAAATAAATGGAGATCCTCATTCCTACCCCAGACACCGGAGAAAGGAAAGCTGCACATAGAGGCCAAGAAGTATCTGATCAGACAGACCTTGCTGAGTTCCCCACTCCATCTATTAGCATTAGATCATGCCCTTTTTGTCCAATCATATTTCTACCTGGCTATTCATACTTTACTGAACCTATGCATAAAAATGGATAGTTTTCCTGTATCTTTGGATATTCATTCTGAAGGCTCCTGTGTTATG
Organism: Indri indri; assembly: GCA_004363605.1. NCBI lineage: Eukaryota > Metazoa > Chordata > Mammalia > Primates > Indriidae > Indri > Indri indri. The sequence continues at coordinate 539 of RJWJ010032360.1, forward strand.
TAAAACTATGGTCAAATAAATTCATTGTGCTTTTTTTCTTGTTAACCTGTCTGTTAAGGTGTTACCATGACCTTTATGATAAGGAGGATAGGCATCGCCTCCTTTCTGTCCCTACAGTTTTGTGTGTCAGGCATTACATAAATATTTACTTAATAAATAAATAAAATAATTACATTTTTAATTTAAAACTAGAAGAGTAATGAGTTAACGATTACCAGGAGGCAGTAGTGGGATGTCTAACACAGGATAGCAAACTTGGATAGGCTGTTTCAGTAAATCTGAAATAGTCTTTAGTCTAATATTATCTGGTTATAACTGACAGGTATGAAATGCCCTAAAATTCACATTTTCAAATCAAAGGAAGTGTCGGTTGTCTTCAACTGCTCATTATCTAAGTCCTTCAGTGACTACCATTTGAGAATTTTTTTTCCTCTTAACTTTTCCTGGAAGTTAACTTCCAACATCTCAGATAAATCAATTTCCCTCAATGTATGTTCTTTGTTCTGCCACTTCTGTCACAATACTCACACAATGTCACCTTACCTGAAATGGATATATATATTTCTAAAATTTTTAAAATGAAATTTATGGATATTTTCTACAGTTCCATTCCCCTTTTAATTGCATGGCAAATTCCCTCTCTCAAAAGCCCTTCAGGCAGCCTGAATATTAGCCACTAAAAATAGAATATTGGTTGTCTCAATTATGTAAAAAGCTTATCTGATTCTAAGGGTCACTGAAGTTTTCAGTCTTCTTCTGAAAATAAAGGATGTAGCTAGTGTAAATGACTCAGTTGCATTACTGGCTTTCAAATGACAATTAAATTGAGTGTAGGGGGGAGTCTATTTTCCTTAAGACTATTTCCTCTAGTGAGTAGTAAAATACATCAGCCTTTTATCATATAAAGGGGCGATTGACTTAGTGACAAATAGACACACTGGAAAAGAGCTATTCTGAAGTTAGGCATACAAATCTCATTAATAAAGAAAGAGAGAGAGAGAAAAGGATGAAGTATTTCCTCTATAGATATTTACTAGAAGCATCAGATATCATAGATATGCAGATCAGTCAATATACTTCCATTAAATCCATCTCAGAATATAGCATAGAATCAATATTAAAGCATAAAATGAATGTATAAATCACTTAGTGTGTCTTCTGAGTGAAATTAGCTACCTGGTGAAAATTTCTTACATCATCTTTATATAATAGTGGAAACAATTTAACAAAAGAAGTAGGATGGGGTGAATTCTCATTTTTATAATACAATCTTGAATTATTTCCCACCCAAACCCATCCCCCACCCTTGCATTTTTACATTTATGTTAGATTTAAAAAATTTAGGTTACGAAGTTTTAGGGAAAAAAATAATAAGTTGGGAAAATTAAAACTACTTATCATTTAGGTTCTTTCAAATCCAATTTTATACAACACAATAAGCCTACGAATATCTTTTTAAAATTGCTTATGACTTCTAATTTTGTGAATGCTTTCATGTTGATTATTTCATTTTGTCATCAAAACAATCCAGTTAGGCAAGGGTAACTCTTCCCATTCAGTTTAAAAAGATTAAATTCCAAAGAGGTTAAACATCATGCTCAATGGCACAAGGCACAATGGAAGAACATTGAAAGAAACAATTCTTTTGACTTCTAGTCTAGTATTCTTTCTTGTTTTCCAACCTAACTTTACAAGCTTGACAGTGTATAATTAGCTTTTTAAGTAGAATCCTTCTCTCCAACCTGAGTGTTTCAAAGTTTCTCGATAATTGATTATGTTGGTTTCCAAGTGGTTCCCTATGGGTAAATTTGAAGTTCATTCCTGATGAATGATACAAATTGACCTACATTAATTCATTGAGGAAATATATGTATCTTCATTCTTGTTCCTTTAATTAAAAGGTAGACTGCTATATTTTGGTATGTTTTAAACAAATGTCAGTCTCCAGATAATGTGATGATATATTGAGACCTTATCAATGACTTACAATATCTGTATCCTGGTTAAAATAAATAAATAAACGGTTCAGAGACTCTGCCCTTTGATTTTTTATGTTTACTTATGTCAGTGGGTTTATCAGTTTTTAGTTGGCTAATACCAATGAAATGCATTTTCTACCTTTAAAAAAGTTGTATGATCATTTCCAGAAAGAAATGCCTGGGGACTTATGGTACTCGCATAATGGCATAATTTAAAACAAATGACATCAAATACAATTTCACTTTGGCATGAAAAATGGACAGTGTCTCTGAAGCTCTAATTCATACAGGGACTGAGTTCTATAAAGGACTATAATATGCTTCTTATGATTCACAAAAGAGGAACAACAAAAACAACAAAAAAACCACTTAGAGCCTGATCAAAGAAAATTATCTGAAGAAAATAGAATTGAAATATTTCACAAGGAGAAAGGAGCCAAACTAGGAATAGAGCTCTTCATAAATATTATAACAAGAACATAAGGATACTCTTTTTTTTTCTCTGGAAACCATTAAGGGTTTGTTAACTTAAAATAAGAAGGATGCTTTCAATATGTTCTATCAAAACACACTTATATGACCAAAAACTAACAAAAAGAAATCCTGTTTATAATCACAACCTTTGGAGTGGAATACTCTGATGCAGTATGGAGGGGGATATTTCATTAAGGAAACAGGTCTCCCTGTATCACTATTATTAAAGTATCACAGTTATTCACTGAATCACCATTTAGTTAATGTAACCTTGAATAAAACACTGAATGGAATACTACCTCCATGTAAACATACTCAAAATATATACAGGTAAATTATATAGCAATGGTGTCTCTTAATATTTTCACTTACCTTATCTAAACCTCTATTTCTCTGTGATTAAAATAGATATGGTGATAGTAGCACATCATTTTTGTGTTGTTACAAGAATATGTAATGCAGCATACCTATAGCACTTACATAGTATCTGTTATGACATACTTACTCAGGAAAGGGTAGTTATTTATACCATTAATTTTGAACCCTTATCTTTGACACCCTATTATTGACAGCCACTTGGGCCCCATGATTTGCATTCATATTTTCCTTCCCTGTACTTAGTCTGCCTCTCTACCTCTACCTCCAGCAGTCACTCCTGTCTTGAACAGGAACTTCCAGCTCTTGCTCCATTTCATAGAACCTGATAAGGTAGTTACAACCTCACTTTTTAAGATTTTTAAGAGAAGTTCCTGTTCAATATTTAAAAGAGACAAATGGTTGTGATGGCCATATTTTCTTTCAGCGTTTCAAAGCTGTAGTCTTTTATTAAGTCAGATCACAGTAAAGTAACACACTTAGATTATATTATTCTATCCTTCTCCTCAAATTACTTATCTTTAACATTCACCACTGCTTGATATAGAAACAGTCATGAAAGTTCTCTTGACTGTTTAGTGTCCTATATTTACAGACACATTTAAAAATGCCTCTCAAAGCTCACAAAAAACAATCAATCTTTCTTGATAAAAATAGTTTGTTCCCTTCTTTGGACAGTAAGCCATTGTGGTATTCTCCTTGTCCCATATGCCAGCAAGGTCAGATTTTAGTTTTTTACTGAGCTGCTATTGACTTTCCCAGAAAGCGCATATATTACTTAATTTTTGTCTTTTATATTTTGTTAAAAAGCTTTAGTTTGATTTGTCCCCCAAGTTTTCTTTACATAGTTAGATCATAACTCCGTATGTGTCTGACTGTTCATGTATGTATACATGTATGTAAGTTTATATATCTATATTTTAGAAAAATGTAATGGGACAGAATGTTGTATATTCCATGTATAGATCTTGGCTTGTGATAAGATTCCAAAAATTAAAGGACTTTGGAACACAAAATGCCTTAGGGATTATCTTACACAGGTGTACTTTCATCTTAGGAGTGAGAATATTGTAAATATTAGTACAAATTCATCATTCTTTGTTTTGTTGGTTTTGCTCTTTCTTTTAGCCTGCATCCTTGAACAGAAAGTAATAGCCAGTGTGAATGAGAAATTCAGTGGTTTCAGTTTTTATTTCCTCTTCAATAAGAGATGAACTCTTAGCTAAGGTTAGTAATGAGCATCCCAAGATCTGTTATTTTAATCTGCCATTTCAAATTTATTTATACAGTTTACTTATTTCATCTTTAAGGCATAGAGATTGTACTTATTATAGTTTAGATTGCAATATAATGTGAACACATCAAGAAAAGTATTTGATTCATAGAACATAAATGATCAAAATTTAACACAATGAATCCCCAGTAAGGGCATAAGAGGCTCTGCAGAGGATATCTCTGAAGATCAATATTATTAAATCACACATTTTCCTATTGTTTGACTTTCCAAATCCCAAGCAGAGACCTTATTGATTTTATTTGACAACTTTTTCCCCCACTGTTTGTTTTTTGTGCTTTCTCTACCCATTGGATGTTGATCAAACGGTGACTTTTGCCTTACTATGCAATAGCTATTCATCCCAGAGCTACATCTGTGGCTGTCACTCAGTGGAGGCCCAACGGCCTCCTGGGCAAATATGCCAACTCCTAGATCCTTTTCCAAGAAAAAAAAAATTGCCTCTCTCCTAAGAGGCTACAGAAATTGGCTCAGAGCAATGCTCTTCCTGGAGAGAAGTCCAGAGACACATAGAAAAATAGACTGCAATAGAAAAATGCAGGTAAGCATATATCCTTTCTGAATTCTGTAATAAAACATTATTCTTAACATAGATATGGAGGATATTATGTGAAAGGAACATTTATAGTAACATGAGAATATGAAATTTTAAACTTGTAGAATTTGAAGGAAAAATAGTAGTCATCAAGTTCACTGGTTAACTGGATTGACAAAATAAAGAAAACAGTATTGATATATTTGAAGAATTAGTTGAAGGATAAAAACAGAGGAACAGTTCTCTATTGGAATTATACAATACATTGAAAGTACTAACCATGAAATCAAATATTGACCTTCTAAGATGCAGGAGGAGTCCCTGTTCAGTGTAACACTGAGAGGAAACATGTACTTAAAATAAGAGATGGGATCCTTTTATAATCTACATCAGGGGTCAGTAAACTGTTTTCTGTAAAGGACCAGATAGTAAATACATTCATATTTGCAGGCCATAGGTTCTCTGTTGCAACTACTCGACTCTGCAGTTGCAGTATGAAAGAAGCCATAGACAATACACAAATGGGTGTGGCTATGTTCCAATAATATTTTATTTACAAAAACAGGTAGCAAAAAAGATTTGTCCCACACATAGTTTGTTGACCCCTGATCTACAGGAAATACACAATTTTGGTTTTAGTGGCTAGCTAGCTAGACAGACAAACAAATAAAGATAAATATCTGATGTAAGATTATCAACTATTCCTTTTTGCACAGGACTGTCTTTTACACTAACTGTATGTCCTGTCTCACTTTTTTGCATTAACATATCTTTCGTTTATGAAAGAATGCTGAGAGCAGATGGCAAAATTAAGATATTCTCTACATTAAAAAAAAAATCTTTTCCTGGTCTATAAATCAAATACTATGAAATCAATCATTAGTGTACCCTCTGACTTTAATAAGTGCTGTAGTTCACTTATGCTGCACTCCTGATAGGAGATTATGCAGCTGTAATTACTATTTCCGGTAATAGAGAGTTCACTACTTAACAGGGTCTCAATTCTATTTTACAGTAGCTCTCTTTGTTGAAAATTCTTCCAGAAAACCTTGGCCATTTTGATGTGAACGTTATTCTACAATATTAAGCCCACGAGCTGGAGATTCCAGTTCCACTTTTTTTGCACTTCCATGTAGTCAGTAAGTCACATTCTATATTCTCTTTTTCATAACGGTTAACAGCATGGGCTTTGAGGTCTATCAGAACTAAGTGTGAATTCTGACTCAATATTATTATACTTGTAGTCCTTGGGAAAATGACTAAATGCTAAGAATTCCAGGTTCTTTAGTGCAAAAATGCAAATATTATCACCTATAATATAGGTATTTTTGAGATTTAATTAAGAAAATGAATATGAATGGCCTGGCACATAATATTATTCACAAAAGGATATTGTTGATATCCTATTGTTGCCAGTGGTAGTAGAAAAAGAAGAGATCAGATTACCCAAAGTTATCAAAAATATATTTCAGGTTTTATCATTCACTCAAAAATATATATTAGGCACATACTATATGTCAAGCATAATGAGGTTCAGGATGGAAGTGGATTCAGCTCCTACGGATCTTATACTCTAGCAGAGATGAAAAGTGGCATTGTCTACACAGACATGAATTCTCAAACGTGGTAGTAATTGATGAGTGCAATAAATCTCACAAGTCTTTTGCCCATGTCTGAATACCTGATCCAGAATGATAATAGCCATCCCTGTTAGTAATTATAGAGCAAGATACTGCCCTTTCCATCATTCATTATAGGGAATCACTGATACCAAGCCTATCTTTTGCTTGGGGATTGTTCACAAGATTTCTTCTCCGATTTTCTAGTGATTATTTATTCTTCTTTATATTCTGGGAACTGGCTTCTATTGTATATTTAGTAGGTCCATATCACCTTTTATCAGCAGATTTCTAATCTGTGAATGTTTTAAAGGTATAAATGAAAGAATAATTTTGAAATAACAATATTGAAAAGCAGTGTATAAGAAAACTGTTGAAAGACAGTTCGAAAGACAATCTGAATTGCATATCTTAATCTAGGCATGTTTGCTGTTTAGTCTAGACATTATGATTAAAGATGATTATGTCAGGGCCTTCACAAGCTCAACATGTGTCCTTCAATTTAGTGGGGTTTTGAGAAATCACATTGTATTCAACCCCCTCACATCTGACTACCCAACCATCTGTAGAAAGAAATCCTAGAGAGGATAAATTTGCAAACTGAAGCCAAATAAAGGTTGAAATCCAATTCCACCACTAAACTACCTAAGTCAGAATTTTAATTCCACTTTAACACTTTCATATTACTGTCTTAGACTATACATGGACACAATGTATTTGAGAGATTTAACACGCATTTAAGGATCTAACAAATTCATCAAGTGTATCACACTAAAAAGTTTCTCTTTTGATTTGTAGGCTCAAATTAAATTTGACTGAGTATTTTTCTTATTTGGAGTGAGTATACTTGTTACCGTACACATCAGATTCAACAGGTGTGCAGACAGACACATTTTTTTTTCCTACTATCTGGAAACTACACGCAATAGCTTTCTTCCTTCTTCCTTATTAACTCTGTGAATCTAACATATGCTCTGTAACATTTCAGAGTAGTGACGGGAGCAGTTGGCAATATGTGACGACTGCGAGGCAGAAGAACACCTGGGAAGAGAAAGGCTGACTTTTGCGAAGACTGCACCTCCTGTTACAGACCATAAGGAAAGGAAAAAGATGGTGATTCCTTTGAGCAATAAACTGCCAGGTGACAGTCCCAGTCAGTGGCAGCCAACACCTGGGGTGATGAATTGGGCATAAAGCACACACAATTTAGGGCAAAGCAATGAAACAGAACTAAAAGAGACAGAGCATGTTATCAAAAAGTGGAGACTCGAAGCTTTCCTGAAAGAGCTGTGAATGAGGAACTTTGCGTGACTTCCTCAGAAGTGACAGGAAATGTTCCAGTGACAACGCTGAGGAAAGGGAGCTTATGAGCAGCACACCGCACACTCCTCAGAGGTGTAGGGCTCCTTACTGCCTCTGTTCTGGTCAGATGGAAACCTCTATATCATGCATGTAAGGACAAAGCATGAAAGAGAAGAGGGGATCGCTTTTACAATTGCTACTACTTCTGTTTGATTTATGATAAGTTGGGGTTTAAGTGTTCTGCAATTACCATTGCTTATGGTTCTTTTAACACAAACACTTTTGTGAAATTAAAAAAATTACCCTCTTAAATTGAGGGAGGCAGTTTAGGTGCACAAGATTAGCTGTGTATGGATAATTGTTGGAGCTAGATGAAGGGGACACTGGGTTGTTAAGCTATTCTCTTCCTTTTTAAAAAGTATCCCACTCTTGAACCTTAAACAGCAGTCCAGCAAACACCCTATTTCTCTTCTCTACCTCACCATGCATTTCCTGAAAGAAACTCTCCCCACTTGTTACCACCCCCCACCTGCATTCCCTATTCAGCCCACCCAGTTTGGCTCTAGTTCCCACAGTTTCACTGAAGTTACTTTTATCAATGTCAAAAATTATCTCCATGCTCTGAAACACAGTAGACATTTTTGATATATCTTATTATATCTCTACTCAACTCATCATATCAATTTCTGATTATTAAAACACTTTCCTCTCTGAGCTTCACTCTGGTAGGTCTTCAACTAGCACACTGGCAACTCTTACTCAGTCTCTCGCTCTCTTGTCTTCCCAAGCCTCAGACTTTGGTCATGGACCCTCTTCTTTCTGTCTTACTCTACCTGCTCAGGGCAGGCTTACACTGTGATTCCAAGTCTTATTTCTCATCCTGGCCTCTTTCTTGAGAAAAAGCCTCATATAGTCAATTACTCTCTGACCTTTCCACTCGAATATCTAATATGCCTTACAACCTAACACAGCCAAAACAAAAATTTTGATTTTTCTCTCAAATGTGTTTCTCCTATAGTTTTACCTCATCTCAGTTAATGACATGTGCATTCTTCAAGTTGATGAAGCCAGGAAACTAAGAAGCATTCCCCGTCTCTAATCTATCGGTCTTTTGGTTTTACCTGCATAATATTATGGGACTCACCTAGTCCTCGTAGTCTCCACTGTGATTACCTTCCTTAGAGTCAACATCACAACTAAACGGTAGTTTCCTATTTGGTCTCTCTCTTCTGCTTCAGGCTTTCCCTGCAACTCATTTTCTACATAGCACCAAAAACATCTAAAAATTAAAATCTAATCATGTCATTCATGTGCTTAAATCTTTCTAGAGCTTCCTCTTGCACTGGGTGGTGGGGAGGGGGGCTTCTAAGCGCTCATGATGGCCTATTATCCCTACTTGATTTCACCGCTCCCAACTAACTCTCTCCAGCCTCACCTTAAGCCTCTCTCCTCCCCTCCTCTGAGTATGTTCCAAGCCCACTGAGTTCAGTTTTAGAACACATCAACTTTTTTCTAGTCTAGCATTTATAAAGATTGTTCCTGCCAATTACCAATAGCAACTTCCAGTCCTTAAACTGCAAGGCTCAGTTTTAAAGGTAAAGCCTCAAAGATGACTTACTCTTGTACTTGGACTCTCTAGTTAATGTGTAATTGTTTCACTCTCCGTGTGTCTCTCTTCCAACAAGATTGTAGACTCCTTAGTGTTAGTAGCTATATTTTTTTCTTCTTACCACTCTATACTTAATGTCTAGCACAGTGTCTGATATAGCAAGTGTTTGATAGATCAGTTTTGAAGAAAATAGATGTAAAATAAATATTTATAACATAAGTGTTATATAATGAGTCAGGGATATCTTATGTAAACAGTCTATTTTTTGCAAGACTTGTAAACCAGACTGAAAGCTTTAAGCCCCAGATGTATTTGTACTATGATGATGATGTTTTTTAATACATGAGAGATATCGAAAATAAATTTAGACTACCAATAAGACTTACCGATCATTCCAGATGGCCCAACCTAGTGCAAATAGTCAGGAGCTGGCTAAAAAGAGTTGATTCTCTCATTTGCTGTTTGCCAATCACATTTTAGTCAGCCACCATCCCTCTTTACTTACGTCCGAAAATTTAAAAAGTGTCATCTAAGACTTTGTTTGAAAGGTTAACATTCCTTTTTGCCTATCACATTTTAATAAACTAATCCGTAGGGTAAGCGTATACTGTAGGTTAATATATTAAATAAATAGCATTGCTTTGCACAACTTCCCTCTAAATCAATTAAATGCCTCCAAAAAAACATCAGGCCTCTACTGGGTTAAACACAGAGAGATGAGAAGCCATTTTATCTTTATAGATGTGTGTTCAAAATCCATAATTATTTCTTGTCATGTCACAAAAGGAAAAATGAAATATACTTCCATGAAATACCCAGTTGTAATCAACTCCACAGAGAATCTTGCTCTGAGAGTTCTTTCCTTCTCTTCAGCTGGTTCTTTTGTCCTGTAATTGAATTGAATTTGCTCTGTGCCCGATTCCTCCCAGACAGCTTCTCATTTGAGGGCTCTGAAGATGTATTACACTAATATATCGTCAGAATGACAATGCTATGATGATGCATGGGTGTAATACATCTTCAGAGCTTCAGGACTGTCCAGAAACAATACGGCTGGTACTGGATTACATTTAAACCTAACGCAAAAAGAAACACTAAAAAAATATTTTGGCTAACAAGGAAGGTTAAAAAAAAAAGAAAGAAAAACTCAAAGAAAGAGTTATTTTAATTAATCCCATAATCCTGCATAGTTTGAGCACAAGTTTTCAAGGCTTTAGTATGGCTTGTTACTAACGTGAAAATGTATGCAATAATATTCTCTATAAATTTTTGAAGATTACAATGAAACATAGCCTTAGACAAAAAATATACAGTAAATCTAGTTTTTTTAAATCACAATCCCTCAGGCAAAGTTTACATACCTAGTTTATGTGCCATAAATGTTGCATTTTTCCTCTTTTGTCAGTCTGGCAGAATTAGTCTCTTACCATACCATGAGATAGTTTCATTTTGCTAGGAGACATTTCATGAGTATTGACATAACATTTTCACAGAAGGTGAAAAGGCTGTCTTCTGATAGAAAACATCCTCTAAGATGATAACCTTTAAATGAGCCCCTAACTTGTTTAGACACAGCCGTTTATGTAATAACTTTACCTATACATGTAACATGACTTTGAAATCACTGAAGGTAAAGACTCTAGAAAAATCTAATTTCCCAAAATGTAAACAGCCCAAAGTCAATAACTATCTTCTCCCAAATTCAGTCCAGTAAAGGAAGACATATTGTCATTTTTTTTCTCATGCCCCAGCTGTCTGAGAAAATCAAGTTCCATAAGAAAAGAAAAGATCCATTATGAAACGCTTGGTGAGTTCCTGTTTTTTGTCTTTTATGGGTAAGCACTTTCCTTTGAGAATAGTTAATTATTTTTTATAATGATTCATCATATCATCAAGCCCATTGTTTGGCATTATATGTGTCTTAAAATACTAAAAGTGTTCTTGCTTTCTATATTCAAATAGCAGGTATTAATAGTTCTGAAAAACAAAAAAATTAACATAGCCCACCACTAACTGGATGGAAGTAAAGGGTACTTTCAAAACAGACAAATGAAAGTTAAAATTATAAAGAAAAGTCTCAGAGCAAAAAGGCAATTTTAACTGCATATATAAATTATTGGTGTGCAGTCTTATGGTAAAAAGTTTAACTTGCCATCATTATGTAGATTCATTCATTATATAATTATCCATTATGTAAAGCCATTATGGAAATTCACAAAAGCTCCACATAGAGTGCAACTCTACAATGGAACTAGAACCATGGCTTGTAATCTGAAGATCTGGTATTGTTGAAATATCATCAGCATAAATTGCCAGTTTTACTGAATTTTTTTTTTTCTTTCTAACGTCAAAGAACAAAGTGCAGCATCAGTATTGCAAACCTGAAACAAGATTCTCAAAGAATTACAATGTTTGGGCAACAGGATGCCAGCTTGGAAGAAGCACAAACATGCAGCCTCTTCCTTTCTCTCTTGGTGTTGGTCCAGCACTCAGCTTTTCAAAGAAGACTTTTTTTCAGAAAAGAAGGATGGTGACAGAATCTAAAGCACTAATAGAAAACAACGCTTTCTAGTTTGTACCTGTGATGACTTGAACTATTTTCAGAATTATCTTAAACAATAGATTCCAGCAGTGTATACAGATTTTAGCTAATATTTTTCATGTTTTACAGCCTCCTGCTTTTTTTGATATTCAGTAATTCATATTTTCTGTCTTAAAGCTGTATTTATTAATAATATAATTACGGACGCTTTAGTGTGCCAAACCTGTATGTCTCTCAGCTAGGATACAAATTTAAAAATATTTTAAGTATCTTTTAAAATATTTGCAGGAGTCAGCAAACTTTTTCTGAAAGGACAAGATAGTAAATAGCTTAGGCTTTGCTGGCTATATAGTCTCTGTTGCAGCTATTCAATCTACTGTTGTGGAGCAAATTGGCCATCGGCAACATGCAAAGGAACGAGCATGGTCATGTCCCAACTAAAAAAAAAAAAATCCTTTTATTTACAAAAAAAGATAGCAGGACAGTTTGGCTGACACACCTTCTGTTGCTGATGGTCTAATGACAAGTTTGCTTTGTTTACTCTGTTTATCCTAAAATGGCTCTCATTGAACAATCTAAAAGTCCTTAAAATCTCCTAGTGTGAAAAATCTGTTGTGTTACTGATTGAAAATTTATGTTACGTAACTTATACCTGAGATAAATCCATAGCTATATTTATGAAAAACATGGATAATACTGCTTTTTATTTTTCAAAGGTTTTATAATTAATCCATCTGATTTCCAAATATTGCCTTATGGCCCTTTTAAGAGTACCTGAATATTAAATAATGACTGAAAACTTTTATTATACTTATTATTCTATCCCATGCAAAAAGATGCTTCAGGAATAAAGAAAAAATTAACATATCCTCAGATGAAGAAAATAAAGAGACCTTGTCTTCAGCTGACCTACCATAAAAGAATGGATACAGAATTTTTTTCTGAATAGAAATGAAATAAAAGAAGAAACCTTAGAAAATCAGGAAGAAAGAAAAATGATAGAAGCAAAAAGGTAGGTAAATATAAAATACTTTCCTTCTTTTGAGTTTTCTAAATTTGCTTGACAGTTGAAACAAAAACTGTAACACGTTTTCAGTAGAAAACCATTTTCTCATGTATGTAGAGAAAATATTAGGATAGGTGTATTTTATATGGGGCAGAATAAAGAGAGGTCAAGGGAGGTAAGGTTTCTATATTTCTCTGGTATTGGTAAAAGTTGGACACCCTCAGACTATGATAAGTCATGTATTGATAAAGTAATACCTGAAACACCTACTAAAATAACTGTGCAAAGACACATACTCAAAAACACTATAGATGAGTTCGAATTCTAAAAAATGCTCAAGTAACCCACAGGAAGGCAGGAAAAAATAGAGAAAAATTAGAAGAAACAAACAGAAAACAGCAAAATAAATAAAATGTCAGACTTAAGAACTAACAAATCAATAATTAAGATAAATGTAAGTGGTCTAAATACACCAATCAAAATACAGAGGTTGGCAGAGTAGATTTAAAAAAAAAATCTGCTGTATCAACTACATGCTGTCTGCAAGAGACTCACTTAAAATATAACAATATATGTAGGTTGAAATGTATAAATATGGAAAAAGAAACATGATTGTTCATAGCAGTTTTCCTTTTATAACCAAAACAGTAGAAAAAAACAAAATATCCTATAATAGATGAATGGCTAAAAAAATGTGGTACATTCAAATCACGAGATACTACTCCACAATAAAAAAGAATAAATTATTGATACATGCTACATCTGAGATAGATTTCAAGGGCATTATTCTGAGTCTAAAAGTCTAATTTCAAAGGTCACATACTGTATGATTCCATTTACATGGCATTCTAGAAATGACAAAATTATGGAATTGGAAAACAGATTAATGGTTGTCAGGGGTTAGGATTGATGGGTGGGGGGAGGGGTGGATGTGACAAAAGGGATAGTACAAGAGAGATCTTTGTGCTCAGGAAATATTCTTCTATCTTGATTGTCGTGGTGGCCAACTCATGTAATAAAATACCATAGAACTATATACACACATTGCACTAATGGCCATTTCTTAGTTTGATTTCAAACTAAAGTTATACATTATGTAACCATTGAGAGAAACTGGGTGAAGAGTACCTTAATTAAATGAGGTATGTTCCTCCCTCACTGCCTATAGTGTAGGAAGGAGGTAATAGATAAATGTTGGTTGAACCATGTTTGCTAAAACTGATTGGCGTGAGCTGCTCTTTATGTTAACGGGGTATAGCCATATTAAGGCTATAATGAAAATAAAGGGATAACATATTTAGGGGGTGTGCATTTATATTAGGGAGAGGGGAAACATCAGAAAGGCAATACTTGCTTATGCCACTACTTTATTATTTCTTTTCTAATTTTAATCTCTAGTTTCTAGAAACCACGCAGCAATCAAGAACAGAGAGGAGCATCTATTGGTTCAATAACATTTATGGAATCACTATTTTGTGCCAGACCCTGTGCTAAGTCATGTGGTATGAAGATGAACAGACTGTCTCTGGACACAAGTAGTTCCCCGTTCCATGGGACCATGGACAAATAAAGCCAATATCTACAACTCAGGGAGTTAACTGCACACAAGTGGTAGCATGAAGTACTACATAACTATGAAAGAATGAACACCTGATTTTTCCTAAGATGCTTAGGAATGGTTTTATGAAAAATTGAGGGATAAATAGAAGTTTGTCAATTGGGTAAACAGCCAAAGGATATTCCTAGCAGAAGAAATAACATGTATAAAGTAGAGAAACCAAATTTCCACCTTGTCTAACAGGATGCATAGTTATGCTTCCACATCTAAGTTCTTCATTTACTCTAATCCTCCATATTTTGGTTTCTATCCCATTGTCATTGAATCACCACAACAAGCACCAAACTACCTAATCCAAAGGTAATTATTTGGTTTGCATCTTATTTGACCTGACTGACATTGTTCACCATTCGCTACTCCTGGATATATTTTTCTCTTCGGTTTTCTCAAAACTATGGCTTCCTGGTTCTATCCCTGTGTCTTTGACCACTTATTTGAGTCTTCTGTGTAAGTGCTCAATAACTCTTTAAAAACAAAGGTGAGCATTGTCAAATGATTGATTTAAGAAAAAAAGAGACTTTCAGTTTACTTAAATGTGGGCATGATGAAGTTAACGAAAAGGAAGAATAAAGGATGCAGGGAAAAAAAGGATATTTAATGAAATAAGGATCTGACAAATGGGAAGAAATGGAATCTATAACATAACAAGAGAAAGGGGACTTAAACTTAGCAGTCTTTAACTTGAATTAGGTAATAGCCTTAATTATCATGGATAATTAAGGTAAGAGTAGTCTATACAAACATTAGGCATATGAGAATTAAACAAAAAAAGAGTTTCAAACATATATCGCAGTGTTTATGATTACGTGTTGAGTTTCAGAGCCAAAGAATATTTTTGACAGCTAATAAACACTACCAGTTTAATGTGTGAACATCCCTGGAGATTCCAGATATGAAAGAATAGACATGAACTATGAAAGAGAGATCAAGTAAATAGTAATGAATCAGTGGATATTTTTAAAAAGCTTTTGAAATACCTTCAAATCATTATATCTCATGTATTATTTTAAAATGTATCCTTTAACTTTTCTTATGGGTTTTTCCTGACTGGATTTAGCTTTATTAATGCGATGTGTGATTATAATTTTTATTTTTTGTTTATGTTCAAAATCAGGTGCCTTGTGTAAACTTGTCAATGTTCTCTAGAAGTTTGAAGTAATTTTTAGTTTCATGATCACCTCATTTGAGAGCAGCTGTGTGAATTACATTCAAGAGTAATAAATAGGTCCCTTGATTCCAGAGACAGCGTTGAAAATTCTATCTGGTCAAAAATTTAAACACATTTCAGTAGTATATCAATAGCTAGTACTATAGAATGTTTACTATAAGTTATGAGCTCTGTTCAATGCTCTATACTATTCCATTCAATATTCATAACAATTCTGTGACTTGGGCACAATTATTATCAATATTTTGTGTTTGAAGTTTCAAGAAGTTAACAATTTTATCTAAGATTTTGCTGTTGGTAAAAGGAAGAGCTGGATCTCAAACCTAATTTGACTAAGATCAAGGAATATTATCTAAATCATTATGCTACATTGACACCATCCAGCCCATAAATTACAGGTAAGAATGAAAAGGAATCATATACTTCATATTAGGAATTTTGAGAAAAACTTGAAAATTTTCTAAGTAGATAAGGAATGAGTTATAGATTAGTGGGAGCAGTAGAATCCCATGTAAAGATCTATGAGCTTATCTATATCTCCAGTGATGGAACAACTACCTTCTTATATTTTTCTTGCCATAAATATTTTCACAGTTAATTTTACAAGTATTTTATGCATACACTCAGATTCCAGGCCCTGTTCTAGGCTTATTGTTGGATAAAGCCAAACACAACATTTTTTATTCCTTGCCCTAAAGATACTTAAGGTCTTAGAGTTTAGTAGACTATCATAGGGAGTAAACTAGACCTCTGAGTCTCTGATAATTTTACTCTAAGGCAGATCAATAGGGTTACATTTTTAAAACAAATGCAATGGTTCTAACCTCAAGTGTGTGGTATACAATCATTTGAAATTAAGTAAAATGGTTGACCCCAGAGGTGGGGCAGAAAACATGAGGCTGGAATACTTTGTCATTCCAGAAAGTTTGGGAGTGATCAAAAAAAGTTATGGAGACATGTCACAAACACATAGGAGACAGACTGATGTGACCCCCCACTGACCAAATTAGAGAAAATTTGAGCATCAAAATAACTACTAATGAATTATAAATAATTTTAAAAAGTTGAGAATTCATAAGTACACCATAAAATAAGTAATTAAACAAATTAATAATAAATAGGAGAAAGTAAAGTTTTTATTTACAGTAGATTGTAAGTGCTAACTGGTAAAAATAGAAGGATTGCTCAAGCTAGAAAAAAAATCACCATATTGATCAACAGAGTGAAGATTGGTTCACAAAAAAAATCATCAATAATATCAAATCTAAGGGGAGGGTTCACAGATAACAGATATTCGCATGTCATGGCCTAAAATCTGTCCCTATAGATTGCTTATTGCTAAGCAAGGGGGATAAAAGGGAGGAAACTATACAGTGTAGAAATCAGACGACATTTGATTCGGTAATTGAAATTAGCATCACAAATGAGGGACAGATGGCTACCATGTGCCTCTGGATATGAGTCCCTGAGAAGGACACAACTTCATTTATTTAGTTCCACATGGGCATAACTAGAATATAATCACGAAAACGCATTATACAACTCCCAAAGGATAAATGCTATATTTTAAAAAGGGTACATACATTGCTAAAAAATGTCAATGTTCAGTAATGACAAAGACTGAGAAATTAGTTCCCAGATTAAAGGGAAATAAAGTGATATGGCAACTAAATATAATACATAGTCCTGAAACGAATTATTTTCTAGAGGGAGGAGTATTCTATAAAGGACACTATTGGAACAGTTGACAAAATTGGAATAGGGATGGTTAATTGGATAAATTTAATGCAGTTGAAAACTACTAAGGTCATATAATGAAAATATTTTTATTCTTCACAAATGAACCCTGAACTACCTAGAGCTAAAACAGGCTAAGTTATATGCAACTTGCTCTCAAATGATTTAATAACATACATGTATATGTCTATATTTCTATGTACTCTACACACAGAGCAAACGATGAAACAAATGAGCAAAATGCTGATGGATGAAACTGGGTAAAGTCTATAGAATGTTTTTTGTATTATTTCTACAACCTTTTAAAATATGGACTTAAAATTAGTTTCCAATGTAGAGTAAAAAATAGAAAGAAATCATTGTTATAAATGAACTGTAAGGCAGCTCGAATGTCCAGAAACATGTCAGGAAAGACGCTTTTAGTGAAAGTATTGTGAATTTGAATTAACAAGTAGAATGGGAACTCCAACAGGCTCCAGTGATGTTTGTGGTGTTATCGAACTCACAGCCTCATTTTTCTGTAGATTAGGGAGAAGTTCTGTGGAGCTATCATCCTGTGACCAGCCATTTATTACTGTTTTTTTTAAGCTACATAGAATTGACCATGAATGAGTCAGCAAAAATTATCAAAAATACTAGCAAAAAATCTAAACAAATCACACATGTACAAAACAAAAGCTAGTCATGGCTTCTAGTACAGCATATCTATATCTGTTTTTAACACTAAACATTATTCACGTGTTAACTGCTATTTTGAAACACATTTTCTTTCATGATA
>RJWJ010032361.1:0-18570 GCA_004363605.1 Indri indri
TGCTTGTACATGCAATAGATGCCCACAGCACAGTGGTTCTCAGAGCAGCTTGGCCATCAGAACCACCTGTGGAGGGAGAGCAATAGATTCCCAGGTCTGACTGTGGAGTTCTGATTCGGTAGGCCTGGAATAGTAGGGGAATGTGTATTTTCAACATGCATCTTTGTTGGTTCTTCTGCGCTAGTCAGAGGAAAAGAGTTTGAGAACCACTTGCATTGCAACAACTCTCTGTCTTGATTTTCTTACCTCCCCACGACTTCTCTGCCCTCACTCCCTGCCCCATCTGTGCGACACACACACCAACATCCCTGTGTAGAAATGACATTTATTCCCAAAACTTTTCAAGCACTCTTTATGTTCCAGGCAGCCCTTAGTGTTCTCAGAGATAAACAATACATAAAACAAGGCAGCTGCTCTCAAACAGGTCCTAGTCTCGCAGGGAAGACAGACAGCTGACCGTAACAGAGTGATAAGTGCCTCCAACAAGGGCGTGTGGCTGAATGTGGCGTAAGTGCAGATGAGTAGGATCGTGCTGTGTGCTCACAACATGGGGCAGATGGCTGCCACCCTTGGGCGGGAGTGTCACTCTCCTGGGCTTGCTACATGGAGTTTTTCGTGCAGTTTGCTCAGTGTCAGGGACAGCTCTCCATCTGCATGGTACATAGCACACCACCAAGGAGAGCAATAATCATTCTGCCCGTTCCTCGTGGAACCCCAGGGGACACCTGACTTGCTGAAGGAGCTTCCTCTGTCTATTCTGCAACGTCACCCTCCTTTTATCACCTTCTTCTCCTTGTCTTCCTTTTTTCCCAAGGTTTTCCCTCTCTTCTCACTTGCCCTCATCTCTCCATTTTGATGACCACCCCTTCGACAAAGAATCTGTCTCTCTTTTCTCTAACTCTATTCCTTGGTCCTGCCTGCTGGATGCCATCTGTGATGAGGGTGGTTTGCAGTGACTGCTAGTGAGAGGGGTCCTTGAAGAGATGGAGTTGCATCGTTTGTCACAACACATTCTGGTGAGGGTGGGATGAGGCTTGACTCTAGCACAGTGACACTTGAGCTAGCTTGGTGCAGAGGTATTAGGACCAGCGAGGCTGGGCAATAATTGAAGTCCCCACCATAACTGCAACCAAACAGGCTCAGCATTGGCCCAGCTCCTTTTGCCCAGAGGTCTACACACAAGGCTCCTTCATTGCTTGGCAAATACTGAGTCTTCCTGTCCTTACTCCTATTGTTTTGTCTCATTCTCTCTCCTTTGCCAGCCCACCACTTGGGACCGCATTACTGCTCTTCTCTGTTTTCATGGACCTAATGTTTTAGACATTCATCCCCAATATTGTTCACCCTGTAAACATCCATTTCTGAATCTCCAAACCTTTTCCTTTCATCCAAGAGGTCACCCTGATGGAGAACCCCTTCTAGGTCTTTCCATGCAAGTCCTCAAGTTCTCAGGGGCCATACAAGTCCATGCATGTGATTGGAGGGCATGGAAATCCCTTCTACCTACCCTGGAATTTTTTTTCTATCAAACAAGGTGATTGCGTTATTCCCCTGAATGAACCTGATTCCCATGTCATGCCAGTTTTCACCAAGGATAGCCATATTTTATATGCCCCATTGCCATTTCCACAAAGTAAGGTTTGGAATGAATATTTCTGCTGCTGCTTCAGCTCTAAGTGAAATTTCTGATGTGATTCCTACACACACCATCACGGTTCCCCCCAGTTTTTTGCCCTGGATCATGACTCACTTTTGGCTTTCCTGCTGGGACTATCCTAGAACGTATTTTCTGACTTTGATGATTCCTTTTCTCTGATCCTAAGCCCTATTTCCCCTTGTTAGCCTATCAGATTTGATGTCTGATGCTTCAAACCAGAGGTCTCACCTAGGTCCAGGAGTATGCCCTCCCCCCACAGAACTCAGTGTACCCCACTACTACAGACTCCCACTGTTGTGCCCCATCATCTCATTGGTGGACTCCTTGAATATAAAAGTAGATTCACATCTGGCTCCAGTTCCCTACTCCCCTTCTGTGCTATAATATGGACTACTGGACCATCTACTGGAGGAGTTAGACATATTCCCATCCATTCCCCAAGCCCCAGCCAAATCCAGCCCCTGCCTCCTTCTTTTACCCACTTGCTCACTGCATTTAATTATTTATCATGACAACTCTTCAAGATAACTATTAAATACTAGTATTCCCTCTTTGCAAGTGTCAAAGTTGAGGCTCACAAAGTTCAATAATTTGCTGTTAGTAACTAGTAAGCCTGAGACTATAATACAAGCTCTCTTCCTTCTTTATCCAGGAGAGATTTTCAGAACATTTGGGCTTTCAGCTTTAGAGAAAGTGAGGGTTTAGACATTCAAAGGAAAAAGAAAAACTCTTTTCCACTACTCCTTCCCAGGTGGATGGTTCTTCTCATTCTTTGTTTGGCCAAAGGAAGTCATAGAATTTTAAGGATGTTAAATATGCATGGCGGATGCTGTTGGTGCATATCCCCTTAGCACTCACTGGTTCTGTGCCTGCCGAGACTCTTTATTGCAAGCACCTGCATCTCCCTGCCTGAAGGCTTTCTCTGGCAGTGAAAACATGCTTGGGCTCTATATAGGAAAGGCTATAAATGCTAGGTAGTTAAGACCCAGAGAGAAGTTCCCAGTCAATGATGAATGGGAGTTTGGTGGTTAATGATCTCATCATTCCTCAAGTGGGATTACTCTGGAACACGTGTCCTACACCATCTCCCAGAAGTTCCCAGTGGGATTGAATACCAGTTGTTCGCAGTGGTAAACTGGTCATCTATAGACCTATATTGACTTCTGTCTTTGTCCATTTTCTATTTCTTATAACAGAATATCTGAAACTGGGTAATTTATAAAGAAAGGAACTTATTTCTTACAGGTATGGAGGCTGAGAAGTCCAAGGTCAAGGGCCCACATCCGGTGAGGGCCTTCTTGCTGCTGGGGACCCCCTGCAGAGTCTCAAGGCATCAGGTGGTGAAGGGGCTGAACATTCTAGCTCAAGTCTCTCTTTGTCTTCTTATAAAGCTACCAGTTCCACTCCCATAATAACCCATCAATCATCAATCCATTAACCTATTAATCCATGAATGGATTAATCCATTCAGAAGGGCAGAGCCCTCATGACACAATCACCTCTTAAACCCTCCACCTCTCAATATTGCCACATTGGGAATTAAATTTCAACATGCATTTTGGAGGTGACAAACATTCAAACCATAACAGCTGCTTCTCCTGTCTCACTTCCCCAGTCCCCTCTGGATGCTTCCTGAGCTCACCTCCCAAATTAACTACTTGCACTTGAATCCTAGTCTCAGGGTCTGCTTCTGTGGAAAACCAGGCTAAGACAATCAGCTTGGAACATTAGTGGTCATCTGACTGAGCCATCTCATGAATAACTTAAGTTCCAAGGAGAGAGGTGACCTGCACAAGGTCACACTTGGCAGTGCTGGGCTGGAGCCACACATGTCTCCACTCTTAGTCCAGCTCCCATTCCCTCATGGAATCCCCCTTGTGGAACCCTGGGCAGCTGTGTCAGTGGGAATGCACCACCACGAGTTGGTGGAACTGATTAGGGCACAGAGTAAGGAGGGTAGGGAAAGAGTGAGTGAGTGAAGAAAAACCTGCAGTCCATAAATCTCATTATGATTTCCCCCTCTATTTTGGTTGTCAACAATTTCACACCACTCTGCCTGTCTGGCCGGCTATGGGCAGCAGCAATCTGCAGCCCTGACCCAGGTTAATTACACAGTTCTCCTGAGACTTGGGGACCAGAAAGGTTAAAATAAGTTTTGCATCCACACCCTGGAAGGCTGCTGTATGCCCTTTTCCAGCCGCTGCTGGTGCTGCTGAGTGCTGGCCCTGGTGCTGAAACCTGAGTTGGGCAGCTGGTGGGCTGGACTGGGGCTGAGCTAGACCAGGCTGCCGGAGGTGAGAGGCTCAGGACATCATCAGAGCAGGGCAGGAGCTTTGGAACCATTTATTTCAACCCCCTCATGGTAAAGGTGAAGGATGTGAGGCCCAGAGGGTGAATGGAATTGCTCAGTTGATGTGATTATACCTGCTATTTAAGATCAAATATAACTCGGCTTTGATTACCTGTGTCAATGGAAAAGAAGAAGCTCATAGAATTCCAAATAGCATGTAATACAAAATAATTTCTATTTTAAGTGTAGATTGAATTTGAAGCCATATTTGGGAGAGGGAAGGGGTTGCAGGTGTACCTTTGTAATCATGTTGAGCCCTGTTAAATGAGGCAAGAGAGAAGATGGAGGAGATAGGGAGAAAAGCCAACCTAAGATTAAGGATGTCCTGTGGACAGTCTTCATGGGGTAAACTAAAAGCCACTCTCATAACCCAAACAAATGTATTTCCTCCATCCAGTCTTTACAGTGTTGCCCTTCTCTCCACCTCCCCCTCTCTCTCCATGGCCTTAAGATCTAGCTCATATCTACCACCTCCTCACATAGTCTCCAGCATACTTACCTCCTTATCAGTCTGCCATGCACATCCTGAAATCCTCCATCTTTGGTCCCTCCGACTATCTTCCCCTGCACCTCTGCTGCCAAGCCCTGGGGAGAAAAATCACGTACTGAACTGGAACCAGAGTTTAGATATCACACTTCATCTGGCTTATTAACCCCTCTTGGGATTTGGACATGGATAACCTCCTTTTCTAACTCTCTGTAGTGGCTGCATTGACCTTCCTCAACTTCTATAAAGACCTTTACATTTCCTCAGTTTCCTCTCAGTAGATGATGAGGCTTCCCTGTTCATGAGAAAGACCCAGGCTACTGGGCAATGGTTCCCTCAACCCCATGAAAAATTGGTCTGTTCTCACAATGGCCCACACCTTCTTTCCTTCTCTCGTAAAGGAGGAAATGTCCCTCCTTCTGCCCAAAGATAACCCTGATATTCCCGAAGTACAGACTCTCTTCTTCTATCTCTGCGAGGAATTGTTCCATCAATAATCCACACCCTCCCTCATCAACTTCTCCCTCCCGCTGACTCACACCCCTCAGCATAGAAGCAAGTTTAAGTTTCTGGCCTCTTAGGAAGGGTTCTTCCTATCATCTCCTCTCTCACAGCCATTTAAAAGCCACATTTTCTAAAAAAGCAGCCTGTACCCCTTGTCCTCATGTCTTCTCCCCCATTTATTGCTCAAGTCATTGCATTGCGGGCTCCACTCTGACCCAATCACTCCATTGAAACTGCCTCTGCTAAGGACCCCAATGACCTCATAATGGCCACAACCAGTGAAACCCATCACGACCCCCCCACAGTCCTTTTCTTACTTAGTTTCTTTTTACCACTTTATATTTTTGAGTACTTTAAAAATAATTCTCCTTCCATGATTTTTGTGACAGCACTGGTTTTTCTTCTACCTCTGGGATCACATATTCTCAGCCTCTGGAGCTGTCCTTAAATTGTTGGCGTTTCCTGGTATCCTGCCCTTAGCCCTCTTCTCTTCTCATCCTGTGCATCCTACCTGGGCCAACCTCCCCGTGCTCCTCGGTTTCATTCTTGAGTTAATTGCTCCCAAAGACATGTCCCCACTCAGCCCTATTATCTGAATCTAAAGGCCTATTGAACACTCCCATTGGATACCCACAAGCACCTCAAATTCATCCCACCCTCCACAGAAATGATCACCCTTTCCCCCAAGGCTGGCTTTCTTCTCTTATTTTCTACAGCTAAGAACTTCGGTTAACCCAGACTCCACCCCCACCCCTACCTACCTCGGTCCTTCCTATACTAATATTCCATAGTACAGGAATCCGTATTTCGTAGTACAGACCCATGTGGAGCTGTAGTTTCCTCAATGTCTAGCTTCATAGCCACCCAACACACCCTCATTTAATTGCTGGTTAAGCCTTCTCATTTGATTTTTAGGTGCTGGGTGCATGTGTTTGTGTATGCGCACACGCGTCTGCCAGTCTCTCTTTGTTTGATTCTTAGTAAAATGCAATTTTCGGCAGGGAGAGGGCAAGTTATTGTTTGTTTGTTATTGTATTTACACCTTAGTATGAATGACTTTTCTGATAGAAGAATACGGTAGGGGAGGCAGGGAGAAAGCCTGAGTGCCCTCCGTGATAGCTGAATGGAGAACAAAGAGGCGCTCCCAGGCACAGAACCAGGCAGCTGGAGCACTCGAGTCAAACTCCACCCGCTTCCCAATTTTCTCCCAGACTTGGCATGCAGTGTGCACTAGCTTCAAATTACAAGAGGCTTGTATTGCTTCGCATCCATCTCGGGGCTGACCCATCTGTGTCTGGCTCACATCGACTGTTGCTCTTGGGAAGATCTGAAGATTTAAGACAGAGTTGTCTGGTCTATAAATATAAGCTATATTTCTCTCTCTCTCTCTCTCTCTCTCTCTCTCTCTCTCTCTCTCTCTCTCTGTCCCCCTCCCCCTCTCTCTTTCTCCTTTGCTTTCTTGCTTGCTTTCACTTAGCTAGAATGTAATTAAATTTGAATTGCAGCCAAAACTGATTTGTGAGACAAGCATTTGGTTAGTGATATCGAGCCAACCAGGTGAAAAAAACCTCAGCAAAACTTCAAAAAGGCCAATCATCACATTGTGATTGAAATTCAGTCCCTCTCTTCTCATCCCCTCTCCTATTAACTTGGACAAGAGCTGGAATCCCTCTCGGGACCCTGGGCTCGTCGTGTTTCACAGATGGGTCTAGGCATGCATGTGCACATAGCAGAGAGGGGAGGGCCGTGGCATTCCCCTACCGTAGATGAGGGTATCTGGTTGGATTAACAGATTCCAAGGGATTAGAAAGAGGCTAGCATTAACAGAGGGGGGTGGGATGGAGGAAATGATACGGGGAAGATGACGGGGCAGGAATAAAGGTATCAGATGTCTAGGGCATCAGATCCTGGAATCTGAGATGAGAACATAAGATAAAAAATCAGAGTAAAAGTAAGAGGGAAGGTCTTTGGGGATCACTCAATCATGAAACAGAGATGCTTAAGGTTGGAAATAACCTCAGATGGTATCGATTTTAACACCTCTTCTCCATTTTACTGACATGGAAACTGAGGCCCAAGAAGGGAATAGACTTACTCGAGGTCACCTAGTAGAATTCAATTAATCAACAAATATTGATGTGCCCTGTGCTGTGCCTGATTCTCTGGGGCTTCCAAGGAGTGCTGAAGTACAGTTCCTGCTCTCCAGGGAGTCGCACCTGCAGACAATGAACACACCCTTCCCAGCAGCCTGTACCCTCAGCATTCTGAGATCTGCAGCACACCTGCACTAAGTTAGCTGTGACCCTGGCCCTTCCTCTCCCAGATCATCCAGGATCACTTTTGGGAAGTTCAGTGAGGGGGCGGGAGACAGGCAGGAGTGTGCAGCATGTGCGTGTGCGTGTGCATGTGTGTGTGTGTGTGTGTGTGTGTGTGTGTGTATGTGTGTACTCGTGCATGCAGGCTGGGCATCCAGGAGCCCACTGGCCAGCTCTCATCACCAGAGAGAAGAGTCTGTAAGGTATTCATTCTTTTGGGTTCTCCATGCCTCCACTGCCTTTCTTGGCATGGCCAGCTCTTCATGCCTATCCTATCTGGATGTGTCAGGTAATTCTCCACTGTGTACCCATGGGCTGCCTGTAGGTCCTAGAAGGCAGGAATGATGCTAGTACTTCCCTCCGATCCCTGGTGTTCCCAGTCAAGCACATACATTTTCTGTACAACTGTGTTGGATGGATGAATGGATGGATGGATATATGGATAGAAAAAAATTGGGCAGGTGAATTAAGAAAATGAAACCCAGAGAAGTGAAATAACCCACCCAAGGTCACACAGATGGTTTGGGGCAGGGCTGAGACTGAAATGCAGGACTTTGACTCTCAGCCCAGCATTCCGCACAGCCTCCGAAGCACTGAGAGAAGGCCTTGGAAGGCAGAGGCGGACCTTGGGATGGACCAGAGAATGACTGGCTTCTTGGTTAAAGCCGGTTAAACCTCTCCACATGAAGTCCCTTAGTACTTTAACAAAGAGCATCAGATTGAGAGTCCAAAGTTCTGGGCTCCAGTTTTGGCCCTGATGTTGAGTGTACAAGTCACATCTCCATCCTCTTTGAGACTCAGTTTCCTTATTTGTAGAACAGGTGTCACATTTGACTATATGGCATGCAAAGGTTGCTGAGCCCTGATGTTTTAAGATGTCATCATTCTAGATGCCAATGGATACCCAAGTCCCATTAATCCATTTAGTCAATACACGATAATATCAATAATGAAAATAATAATTATGATTATTAATATGATATTTTCCAGCTGGATGGGAGATGTTTGGCTGGGAGGCTCTTCCTCCTTGTTGCTATTTAGGGACTTCAGAGCTAAATATAGCCAGTGACAGGCATTCCAAACACCATCATCTCAAATTAGGAAACACATTTGCACCTCCTATCAACAGTCCTGTGGCAGACACTCTGATGATGCTGACAAAGATGCAGGAAGACTGTTTCCTCCCATGAAAAAAATCCACGTCTGCCTCCTGGAAAAAATAGTCCGGAGCTTCCGTGGATAGAGCTGATGGCGGGGTAAGGGTGGCATAGGGATATGTGGAAGGATGGACCCTAGCATTCAGGAGGTCTGGCATATACAATCACTGCTATTTATTGAGCACCTACTATGTCTCAGGCTGTGTGCTTAGTAATTTACCTATGTTATTTCTAGTCTTCATGGAAACCTTGAAAAATAATCTCTCAAGGCCACACAGTTTTAAGTAACAGAGGAGAGATATGAGATGAGCCTGTGGCCATCTCAACCCAAGGCTCATGTATGGTCCACTACATGGTCCCATCTCTTTATTTCTTTCCTTCCCTCCTTCCCTGGACACCAGTGGATGCCAGCCATGTTTCTGACGCTGTGCTAAGCAGACAAAGGTAAATACTCGTGGCCCTTGACCTCCCAGTCAATGCTTAACTGATAACATCAACTACCATCAAAATACAGCATGACACAAACAATGATAAAAACAAATACAAGGTCATGTGGAAACGAGACTGGGGTGGCGTGAAAAACTTCAGAAAGGAAGAAAGGTTTGAGTCAAAATGTGGAGTGACAAGCATTTGACAAGCCATCAAGGCATGGGATGAGAATCTGGCAGAAGGATAGGCGTGGGCAAAGGCGTGGAATGTGGAGAGAGCAGGCTGGATCCGGAGAGCAGCCCTGGGTGCAGGATGGAGCCTGACACCCTGCATCACCCATCCCCGCCCCCAACGTTGGTGGCACTATTAGCAAACCAAGAGCCATTTCAAGGGACCCCAAATTAAGAATTTCTGTCCTTCCTCCCTACAAAATGTGGGAAGCATTGGGCCCTATCCCCGGGAGCCTCAAGTCCCAGGTGTAGAACCCTGCATGGTGACTGAGGCCGCAATAACCTGAGAACACCCTGTGCCTCTGCTTGGCCTCCCGGACACTCTCTGCAACCCTGGCGTCTGAGCTGGACAGGGTCTCCAGGGAGCTGAGGCTTTTCCAATTGAAATTGACCACTACCTTTGGCTCTTAGCGCCTTCCCACTGAGAGGGGGGACTAGAGAGATGGATGCCAATATTTTACCGTGCAGCATCAATTCCTTCCTCCTCCTCCTCCTCCTCCTCGGCTGCCATCTTCCTACACCCTTCTCCGAGACCTCCCTTTGTGCCCCATCGGTTCTCCTCCCCTCTGGCCCGCATCCTTTCTTCCTTCTTTTGCCTGGCTCCCCCGAGCCCTCCCTGCCTCCCCTCCCACCTCTCTTCTCCACCCCTTCTCATTCCTCCTCAGTACTTCTCCCTCTAGCCTTAGCTTCGCAATGTCAGAAAAGAAAAACAAGCCACTTTTTATGCTTTGTTTCCAAACCCAAGCCAATAAAATGCTCCTTTCATCTGAGGAGAAGGGAAAGCAATAACTCAGGCATTAGCAGGGAGCACAACAGGCTTATCTGTAGTCTTCCGGTGGCTGCATGGGGGCCGGCTCCTCCCACGGGACAGGGCCTGCTCCCAGAGCAGCAGCCAGGGCTAAGACTCGGAAACAGCCCTGAGGGGAGCAGAGGCAGCTGGTCCCCCAGTCTGACAGGCTGTCGCCTGACATCATGCTCCCTGCCTGTCCCAGCTGTCCCCTCCCCTTGGGGCGTGGCTGTGCCTCACCCCTTGGCCAGGACCCTAGGGCAGTCATCCCTGCATAAGAAGCTTTCAAAAGCTTGTGCCCAGCCCAGAGTGGCTTTCGTGACAGGCCCAGACCAGCACCCCTCCACCCTGCCCTGTAACAAGCTGCCATGAGGGGAGACCTCCCGGTCAGTGATAGACGCAGTTCCTGGCCTCAGGTATACACCAGTCGGATGGAGTAGGTGCAGCTTGTGCTCTCAAAGAGCATCTGGTCTGATGGCAGCAGCACAGCCTCTACGCTCAAGAAGTCCCCACGTCAACGGCTGGCACAAACTCACCCCGTACTTGCACGGTACCAAAGGGTGATGCAACAGAAAGAGAAAGAAAGCACATGGTCTTTGGAGCTAGGGTTCCAATCTTAACTGACATCTTCTTCTGTAAACTGGAGCTTCTTTCTCTAGCAACCTGCATCCCAGATGAAGACTATGGAAAGCTTTATTAATTGCCACTCCCTCTAACGCGCCACATGGCAGGTCTATGAAATTTTTCCCGGGGACTCTTCTTGGTCTCTGCCTCTATTGGCCATTTCTGCCAGCTCCCCTACCCCTGCCCCAATCACTCTCATGTCGATCTCTGCCTCTCAGACTCTTTCTAGAACAACAATAATGGTGCCCTTTTATAATACAAAGGGCCCCAGGCGCTGTACTAGGTGCTTAACAACCTCTGCTTTTCCATCTCTTGGTTTTGAATTCATTCTCCTTCCTAGAAGTTCCTATGTCGATTGCCAAAGAGAAGTGTCACTTCCCTGCCATCCTCACGCCCAGCTCAGAGTGGCCGTGTCTTTTGGGTGCCCCATTCCTAGGATGTCCGCTGAGTGAACACCTACAACCAAATGTGATTTGTAAATCACCCGGAACAGTCAGCTGACACAGTCCGTCTGGGCCTCTCATACAGCTTATGAGACTCCGCAACCAGTGTTCCCACCATTAGTTCACTTCTGAGCCTTCTATTACTGAGGGTGGTCCCTCAGCATACACGGGGAATTGGTTCCAGGACCCCGAGTACACCCGAATTTGAGCGTACTCAAGTCACAGAGTCTGCCCTGTGGAACCTGCATATATTGTATTTGCAATCTGCTTTTGGTTGAAAAAATCCATGTATAAGTGGACCTGCGCAGTTCAAACCTGTGTTGCTCAAGGGTCAACCATACTGGGTTACCAATCCATTTTCCAGATGGCATTGCTGGCACAGGGAAAATCTGGGATGCTGGCTCAGTCACCCACCACCCTGCACCAGGAAGCCCGTGAGTGTCTGGAGGTGGCAGAAGCGGTGATAGAAGCGGTGGTGTGAAAGGGAGGAGCCACCAAGCCAGACGGCAGAGTGGGTCGGCACCTGTGAGCCACGCCTCACGCCAGAGTGCTCACCCCTCTCTCGCACTCCTGCACCAGGTTGGCGCCATCCCTTGCAGCCATGATCCAGGCTACTGCAGTGGTCCAAGTAGAAGCCAGGGGGGCGGGCCGACATGGAGCTGACATGACTGTCACACTCCTGCCAGGGACCCTGAGGAGCCATGAGGCTGGCTGCCAGACAATTAGAGCCCATCTTTAAGGATGTTCAGAACGGAAGCCTCCCTCCTCTGAATGACTGCCCAGAATGCAGAGTGGCCCAGGCCTGGAAGGAACTGTGTCTTCTCAGACTCTCTGCGGCA
This sequence comes from Indri indri, assembly GCA_004363605.1. Lineage (NCBI taxonomy): Eukaryota > Metazoa > Chordata > Mammalia > Primates > Indriidae > Indri > Indri indri. The sequence continues at coordinate 11,823 of RJWJ010032361.1, forward strand.
GTGCTAGCAGGGAGGGAAAGCAGTGAGATGTGCCCACCACCATCCCTTCCTCAGTCTCTAGGACCATCTGGGGGTGGGGGAAGCTGAGAGGGAAGCGACTCTAGGCTAGAGACCTCTGCTCTTTAGACAAGCTCCTGACCCCTCCAGGTAGGAGAGCTTCAGCCCTACCATCCCTGCTTCCTCTGGGAACTCCCAGGCTGTGGGCCGGTCTGCCTCGTCCCAGGGTCAGGAGATCAGTAATGTCCTAGATACCTAGAGGGCCCAGGAGGGCTGTAGGGTGACCATCTATCCCAGTTTGCCTGAAGTAGAGGAGGCAGGTTCCTGGGCTGAGGGACTTTCAGTGCCAAAACTGGCAAAGCTGTGGGCAAACCAGGATGAGTTGGCCACTCTAGAGAACTGCCTTGTCTTACCTGTTAGGGGGCCCAGGCTCCTGGTTCCCATCTTCCTTCCTGCTCTTTAAAACTCTCTCTGGATTAAAAGTCTCCTGTTTAGCACTTGTCCCAGCATAAAGGACGAAGGGAACATGTTAGAGAACCAGATGAATCGCTAACATCTCCATGGCCACAGCCCACAAACACTGAAACCAAGCAGTGCTGGGCTGCAGAACACCTGTGGGAAAGGTGTGTTAGAAAGGCTGAGAGAGTGGGCCATCTCCTAAGGAAGATGCCAAGGAACGCAGGTGCTCTGACCAAGGGGCTGGGGCCTATGGCATTGACCTTGGGGCTTCTTCAAGATTGCCCATTGCTCATCTCAGAGGATCTCAAAGTGAAGACCTGGCTGTGAAGAGGGATGTCACAGGATCAGAGCTTTTAAGGAGCTGGTTTGCAGGAAGGTGAGCGTCCCCTCCATGTCGTGGTAGTCAGTACGTGTGCGTTCTTCTCTCCACTGTTTCATCCACAGTCTCACAGAACCATCTCCCTCTCTTTGTCAGTTCTCATGTTTTCTTGTCATTCTCAGCTGATCTCAAATCTCACCTCTTTCAGGAAGTCTACCCAGAGAAGGGATATCAATGAGTTTCTAATAGTCTTTATTCCACTTTCAGATGAGACATGCAGACGTCTTTGGTTGTGAAGTCTCATTCCAGTTCCAAAGAAGGTGAAGGCTGTGTGTTTTCTACCCTGGACCATTGGTGTTGGGGACAGAGCTCCTGAGGTCAGGGCCTGGACACAGTTGAATGGGTGTGTTGGATCCTCAAATGTGATTGGATGTCCCTTTTACCACCTGGCATGGCTGTAGATGCATATTGTGATCTTGTATTACAATGTGCTTTTAAACACCTTGCAACGTAATTTAAACTATGATATTTGCATTAAAATGAAATGCCCCTCCTCTTTCCATTGTCATGTGTGTGTGTGTAAAATATCCACTGCATATTTCTTTTAACTGGGCATTTACAAACCACGTAGGGAGTAGAAAAAAAAGTTCCTGGACCAATCTGCTAGGAAGGAAAAAGGGTAGCTCAGAGGTTCTATATGTTTGGAGAGAAAAAAAGAATAATTGGCTAATGTTCACAAGAACTAATAATTAACAAATTAGGACTCAAGGTATTTCTTCCCCAAAGAGTAACCATTTGTCTGTCTTAAATGAATGAATGGGTTGATTACAATTATTAGCACGTGAAAGTGTTGACCGAGACTGACTAGTAGCTGTGAAAAACAAACAGACATCTAGAGGCATAATCACATTCTCCTTCCCACTAATGACTCTGATGAAGCCAGATCAACATTCTGCAAACTGGAAAGATTAGCCTTGAGGTTATAAGTTTATATGAAAGTTCTTTAATTAATGCGTGTCATCTCTGTTCTCTGGGGCAGCCTTCTGCTGCAAATCTGTCACTGAAAAGCTAAGAATGCTGGTATATATGTCATTCTAAGGCAAAATTTTATTCCCCCAAGTTATGGGGTATATATAATTTTGGGGGTGGCAGCAATATTTTCTAAATTTTTTTCAACATTTTATTATGAAAAATTTCAAACATACAGAAAAGACAAAAGAATTTTTCAGTGAATACCCATAAATGTATCACCTGTATTTTACAATCAGCATTTTAGGCTGTCTGCTTTTTCATATATCTATTATCTATCTATCCACTAATACATCTTAATTTTTTGTGTATTTCAAGGTGCATGACAGACATCAGTGTAATTCACTTTTAAATACATCAGTACACATATCATTAACTAGAGTTAAATATTTGCTTACAGTTTTTTAAGGTAAAATTTATATATATATGTAGTGAATGCATTGATCTTAAATATACCATTTGGTGAATTTTGATCAATGCACAGTTCCATACATACACACACACACACACACGCACACACACACACATATATATATATATATTCTATATATGTAACCCAAACCCCTAGAACATTACCATAACTCCAGAAAGTTCCATGACATCTCTTCCCAGGACATCCCCTCCACACTCCCACCAAAGTAACCACTGTTCTGATTTTTTTTCTTATCATATAATAGTTTGCAAGTTCTAGAATATTATATAAATAGAAACATACAATACATACTCTTTTTCATGAGGATCCTTCCACTGAGCATGTGTTTCTGAGCTTCATCCATGGTGTGAGAATCAGTAACCCATTCCTTCCGGTGGCTGAGCAGTGGCTCACTGGGTGAACACACAGTGTGATTGCCCATTCTCCTGCTGATGGACACCTAGCTTGCTTTCAGGTTTCAGCAATGATGAATAAAGCTGATATGAACTTTCTATGCAACATTCCTTGTTTACATATGCTTTTATTTCATTTGGGCAAAATCTGGGAATGAAATCACTGGGACATAGGTTAGACATATGTTTAGTTTTATTAAAAACATGCTGGAACCTTCCAAACTGGTTGTACTATTTTACATTCCCATCAGCAATAAATGAGAGTTCCAGTTCCAGTTCTACTTTCTTGCCAGCATTGGTGCTGACAGGCTTTTTAATTTTAGTCATTTGAATGGGTGTGTGGTAGTCATTATAATTTAATTTACACTCTCTGGGGATGTTTTAGCATCTTTTTTTCATGTGATTATGGGCTATTCATTTGCCTTCCTTTGTGGAATGTCTTTCCAAATCTTTTGTCTATTGTTATTGGATTGTTTGTCTTTTTAATACTGAGTTGTAGGAGTGATATATATATTCTGGATATTAGTCCTTTGTCAGATGTATGTTTTGCAAATATTTCCCCCAGTCTGTGGCTTGCCTACTAATTTTCTCAATAATAGTGTTTGGTGAGCAGAATTTTAAAAATTTTTACAAAATCTGTTTAATTGTATTTATTTTATGGCTATTGTTTTCTTTTATCCTGTCTACAAAACCCTTACTACCCCCAAATCACATGTTCTTTTATAGTTTATTCTAGGAGCTTTATAGTTTGATTCACATTAATTCAAAAACTTGTATATGTATAAGGCAAGGACCAAGATTCATTTTTTCCATGTTAATATCCAGTTCTAGCACCATTTGCTGAAAAGACTTTCCTTCCCTCGATTACATTGATTTCATTCCTTTGGCAAAAATCAAATGTTTATAGATATATGTCTATTTCTGGACTCTCTATTCTGCTCTGTTGATCCATTTATTGATCATTATGCCATTTCACACTGTTTGGATTAATGTAGATTTTATAATGCATCTTAGAGATAAACAGCATAAGGCCTCCAACTTTGTTCTTTTTTTATTTTGAAAGATTGCTTTGGCTATTATAAACCCTTTTCATTTCCACATAAAATTTAAAATTAGCATGTCAATTTCTAAAAAAAAATATCTTTTGAGATTATCATCAGGGAGAACTTAATTTGGGTAGACTTGACATCATAAAAATTTTGAGCCTTCCAATTCATGAACATGGGATGTCTCTGTAGTTATTTAGATCTTCTTTACTTTCTCTCAACATGTTTTGTATTTTTTTAGTCTTGTACTTATTTGCTTAAGTTTATTCCTATTTTATGATTTGTTGCTTTTGTAAATGAAATTTTACCAATTGCTACAGGCATACAGAAATCCAATTGATTTTAGTATTTGACCATATATCCTGGGATCTCCCTAAATTCACTTATTAGTTGTAGTAGTTGTTTGGTAGAACAATTCTTAATTCCTTGACATTTTATATGTAAACAACCATGTCATCTGAAAATGCAGTTTTATTTCTCCCTTTCCAATCTCTATGCCTTTCTTGGGTTACTGCACTGATCATCAGATTTAATATATTGTTGCATTAAAGTGGTGAGAGCGGACATCCTTGTATTGTTCTCCATCTCAGGAGTATTAGGAAATAGTCCTCCATGAATATCTCACATTTCTTTAAGACATTTCTGTAAGAGAAATGATTACAGGCAGAAGCACTGACCACCTTTTCTTCTGGACTATCTTTTCAAGAATGTTTATAGAGCAAACAGCCTAGGGAGACAGAGATGTTACCTGCAGATACCTCTGGATGAGAGGGCAGATTCATTTTTTGTCATGGACAGGCCCTCCAGGACAAAGGCTGGGCAAGTTTATTTTAGCCCCTTATAAAAGATAAGGGTTCCCTAAGCTTGGGGGTTCCCCAGCTGTGACACTAACCCCTGGCATGTGGAACATCTATTTAGGCCTCGTAGGACTTGATGGGTAAGGAAAATAAATTTCTATTGTTTAAGCCACACAATCTGTGTATTCTGTTATGGTAGCTCAAGGAGACTAATCAGCGTCCATGGAACTGTGCTGGGCTATTGGCTTATAATAAGGTCAAATCTCAGATCTTCACTTTTCTGAAGAGGAAAGCATTACATCTTCCTCTAGTGAGTATGATGTCTGCCACGAGAGTTTTGCAGATGTTTTAAATCAAACTGAGGGAGTTCCCTTCTATTATTAATATGCAGAGAGTTTTTATTTTGATTGGGTGTTGCATTCTGATCAAATGCTTTGTCTGCCTCTGCTGATATGATCAATTTTTCCTCCTCTATTCTATTAATGTAGTGAATTACATTGATTGATTTTTTGTATGTTAAACCAACCTGGCATTACTGGAATAAACCTCACTTAGTCATGATATAACATAAATATACTGTATATGTATTGCTATGCTCATTTTGCTAATATTTTATTAAGGATTCTTGTGTCTATGTGCCTGTAGGATATTGGTCTATGATTTTTATTTTCTTATTTCTTTGTCTGGTTTTTGGTATTAGGGTCATGCTGACCTTGTAAAATGAGTTGGAAAGCTTTTTCACCTCCTTTATTTTATGAAAGAGTTAGTACTAGTCAGCTCAGGCTGTCATAACAAAATATTGTAGACTGGGCCATTGAAATAACAGAAATTTATTTTCTCACATTTCTGGAGTCTATTATTCCAAGATCAGGGTGCTGAAGTGGTTGGGTTCTGGTGAGGGTGTAATTACTGGCTTGCCAATGGCCACCTTCCCCCTGTGTCTTATGTGGCAGAGAGGAAGAGCAAGCTCTTTGGTGTCTCTTCTTATAAGGGCACTAATTCCATCATGAGGGCCCCACCCTCATGACCTCTTCTAAACCTAACTATCTTCCAAAGCTCCATCTCCAAAGACATTGAGGATTAGGGCTTTAGCATAGGAGGTTTTGGGGGAACACAATTCAGTCCACAGCAGAATTTGAGTAGAATTGGTATTATTTTGCCCTTAAATGTTTGATAGAATTCATCTGTGAAACCACGTGCATCTGGAGTTTTCTTTGCAGAAAGCTTTTAATTATGAATTCAATTTTCTTAACAGATATGGAACGATTAATACTTTTCTATTTCTTCTTGAATCAGTTTTGATCATTTGATTCTTTCAAGGAATTTGTCCATTTGCTCTAAGTTGTCAGGTTTATCAGATTAAAGTTATTCATATGTCCTTATTATCTTTTCAGTGCCTTTAAGATCTGCAGCTTTGCTCTGCATAATCGGTACTAAGAAAATGAAAAAAAAAAAAAGATCCGTATTGATGTCCTCTCTTTATTCCCAATGCTGGTGATTTGTACCTTTTCTCTTTTTTCCTTGATGAGTCTAGCTAGAGGTTTATCTTTTTTGTTGTAGCTTTTAATGGCTAATTTTCTCTATTGCTTGTCCGCCTTCAACTTCATTGATTCCTGTTCTTATCTTTCCTCTTTCCTTCCATCTACTTACTTTGAGTTCACTTTGCTCTTTGTTTTCCAGTTTCTTAAGGTGAAACCTTAAATAATTGATTCAAGATATTTCTTCTCTTCTAATATGAATATTTAAAGCTATAGATTCCCCTCTAAGAACTGTTCTAGCTCTCTTGCACAGATTTTGAGGTGGCGTGTTTTTCTGTACATCAAATGGACAATCGTAAGCAATGATACATACATTTATCATTCCTTTAAAGGTATTTTCAAATTCTCTGGTGATTTCTTCTTTAATTCGTGGTTCTTTAGAAAAATGTTTAATTTCCAAATATTTGTAGGTTTGTGGATATTTCATAGTTACTGATTTCTAATGTGATTTCATAGTGGTCTGAAAGCATACTCTATATATTAATAATTCCCATATTCATTAAATGTATTGAGCTTTGTTTTATGGCTCAACATATAGTCTACCCTATAGTATATACCATGTGCATTTGGAAAGAGTGTATACTCTGTGGTTGTTGCATGTGCTATTCTATAAATATCAATTAGATCAAGGTGGTTGGCATCACTCAGACCTTGAGTCAGATTTTTGCTTCTGGTTTCCTTGCTTAGACTAGGGAATTGAAAACAAAAATAAAAGTTAGAGTTTCTGTGAACTTTGAA
>RJWJ010032362.1:0-18578 GCA_004363605.1 Indri indri
GCCTCTGAAGGATGGAGAGCTCAGCAACTTCTCGAGTGCCCCTAAAATCCCTCATACAAAGCATTAGTGGATAATGTGGTTTCCGCTAATGATTTTGAAGAATAGAGGGAGAGGAAGTTTATTGTTTGTGCACATGCTCGTCCCACATTATGCAACAACAAGAAAAACTATTAACAGTCCCCTATTATAGATTTCTTCTCTCCAGTCTTTTCTCCGCAGCTGCTCTGCCTGGGTGGGAGCAGAAGGGAGTGGTGGTAGTGATTTTTTTCTCCTCTTCCACCTTCACACAGTACCCAGGCTCCTAAGCATCTGTCTTCCTTCCTCGAGTCTCTTAAAGGGGCACTTCAAGTTCCACCCCCTGTGTGAAGCAGAGCGAGCCAGCTTTGCCCCACACCTGAGCATTCTGGGCACTGGGTGGTGGCGGTGGTGTTGCTGCTGAGGGTATGTGAGAAATTTTTTTGGTTTGCTTGAAACCTACAACAAATGTCAATATCTAAATGTGGCACTCACAGCCCATGTTTGGTAGTTCACTGTAGTCCATTGGCACTTGCCTTTTCCTCCTGTAGCAGCAGCTGCTCCTGCTGCCCCACTCATAGTCCCAGACCTCTGCCATGTCAGTGCACTCTCGGCCTGACTTCTGGGGCCAGGACCTGCTTCCTTTTTCCTATGTGCTTTCTCTGGCTGCTGGAGCCCACACAGCGCCCAGGCACACAGCAGGTTGGAAGTGCTGGGCGGTGAGGTCCTTCCTCCACCCCAGCTGCTCACGGTGGGTGCCGGTGTGTGACGAGAGCAGCACATCCTCTCTCAGGTGGGATGAGTTTGAGGTACCTTTTCTATGCTGCTCCCCAGAATTCCCCAGTGAGATCAAGCTCCTCTTCCCTACCGTGGTAATTTATTGATAATGAACCTTTCATTAGCTTTCTTCCCTTTCCCCGTCTCGTGTTTTCCTGGAGTTGCCACGAATCACCTCCCACTTGCATTCACATCCACCTCTAGCTCTGCTTCTGGGGGAACCGAAACTATTAAGATATTTTTCAGCCGGACGCGGTGGCTCACGCCTGTCATCCTAGCACTCTGGGAGGCTGAGGCGGGCGGATTGTTTGAGCTCAGGAGTTCGAGACCAGCCTGAGCAAGAGCGAGACCCCGTCTCTACTAAAAATAGAAAGAAATTAATCGGACAACTAAAAATACAGAGAAAAAAAAAAAATTAGCCGAGCATGGTGGCACATGCCTGTAGTCCCAGCTAGTCGGGAGGCTGAGGCAGAAGGATCGCTTGAGCCCAGGAGTTTGAGGTTGCTGTGAGCTAGGCTGACGCCACAGCACTCACTCTAGCCAGGGCAACAGAGTGAGACTCTGTCTCAAAAAAAAAAAAAAAAAAAAAGATATTTTTCAAACCCAGTGCCATTTGAATGAAATTAATTAGGCGTAGAATTTAGTTAGCCCTTAGCAATCTTAAGGCAAACGCGTATTTCCGACATAACTCCACGGAATCTAGGACTCAGCCGGGGCATGTCCCTTACTCAGGTCAAAGAGACATGTGCGTGGGCAGCAAGCAGGTTGGCTTTAGTTGTGGTTTCCTGGGTACTGGACAAAGACATCCTCCCATCTAGGAACTTTGATTCAACAAGTAGAATTTTAATAAATCATGCTGATCTCTAAGTGTTTTCTGACAAAATCACATCCCAGGTGTGCCATCCCAACTTAAGGTAGACGAGGCGGGTGGTGTGGGTGAGGAGAGGGCTCACTCTTTCAGCCCTTCCCCAGTGGTCCTCGTGCCATTCAAGATGTGGCTACACTAATGGTTTCCTGCTCAACTCTGTTGGGAGGCCTCCTATACTCCTGGGCCTAATGCATTCCTCCACTGAAGGTTTTCAGTCTGCCTCTAAATCACCTTAGTTGGTGACTCAGCTGCCCCCAGGAAGTTTGCTTCAGGGAAGACGTTTAACATTTCTAACCACTGACCAAGGAGTGACTTACTCACCCAAAGGATGCAATCTGTTCATGCTGACATAGGCTCTCCAGTGCAAACATTATAAAGTATTCATAAGCCTCCCCTTGCCTCAAAATAGAACCCATTTCTCCATTTGGGGAAGGTATTAGAGCTTTAAATGCCTCCAAAAGGAATCTGCTCACTTCTGGGTTCTAATTGTCTCTGTCTGCCTTTGCCGGCCTCTGCTTTTCTTAGCCATCTGTCCTTGTGCATTGCTCCTGCCTCATCTCTGTTGCGCTTTTCCCTTCAGCCTTGTTTACAGTTCTTTTTCTGGAGGGGTGGTTGTGGAGTTGACTTCCGGGGGTGGGGGGGGGAATGAAATATTTATGAGAGAGGTAGTGTGGGCTTACAGGATCTGGAAGAATCCAAACTGAATATGTAGTAAATGAAAAAATTTAAACATGTTAATTTTAATACTTTAACAAGCATTGGCATGTCTGCAGCCCCTCACAAGATGTAAGTCTTCTTAAAGCTGCATAGCCTGTATTATAGTTATTTTAGTCATGCATGATTTTTTTCCCCTCTGTCATTAAATTAGAATATGATTACCTCCCACAGACAAAATAGCACCTTTGGGTACTAAGTAATATAATTTATTTTCTAAATAGGATCAAAACACCTTTATTAGATGCTAGCGACTAGGGGAAAAACAGTATTTTATTAACATTTTAGTATTGACTCTATTTTATTATATTTAATCAGAATGGGATTTTGACAGCAGCCGAGAGATGTACTCTAAACTTTTATCCATGCTTCAGCTACCTTGCTTGAAAAATGCTTGCTTTTGTTTTTCTTCTAACCTAGAAACCAAACTGTTTGCGACGGGTTCTTTTGAAAACCACAAAAGCTACATGTTTAGTGTGTCTGAGATCTGGGCTCCTAGTGGTTTCTTTCTCTTGATAAATTCAAATGAAAAGGCCCACAAAGAACCTAATGTACAGAGTCCAAGGTGGAGAATCCTTGAAGATACTGATTTTCTTCTTCCTTTCCTGCTTTCTTTTCTGTTTTCAACAAATATTTATTTAACACTGGGGGATGTAGCAGTCAACAAAACAAAATCCCTTCCTTTGTGGATCTGGAGGTTAGGGGCAGACAGACAATAAAAATAAAGAAATGTGTGCTATGGTACGGGCTGAGTCCCTCAGTCAGCACAGGTTTTCAGGGCGTCTGTTCTGTGCAAGTACTGTGTTGTGTGCCACCTACAGTCTGAGCCCCGTGGTGCTGGACAGCCACACTTGGACATTTTGGAGTGCTTTTCCCTGGAGATGATAAAAATAGGATAGCAACTTATTTCTAGTTGAGGCATAAGAAGAATTACTGTGAAATTTAGAGGAGACGTTAAAGGTCATTTAAAAAGCTGGCTCTGCCACTTACTGGCAAGGTGAACCTGGTCAGGTTTTTTTACTTCTGTGTCTTAGTTCTGTTAAATGATGATAATAGCACTTCCCTTCTCAGGTTGTCATAGGATTAAGTAAGTTAACATTTGCCATGTACCTTACAGAATACTCTTGGCACCCAGTAAGCGACACACAAATGTCAGTTATTTGGTCTGCTCTCTTGCCTAAGACTTGAGCTTTTCATCCCTGTGGGATTGGTTGGCCAGCTTCTACTTAAATAACTCTGTTGATGGGAACCCTGAACCTTTGGAAGGACCCTTTTGAACTTTGACTATCACCCTTTTGAAATTTTTACTATCCTTGCTCACATGGAGCTGAAATCTCACTCTCTCATGCAGCTTCTACCTTGCGGTCCCTCTCCTTTGGGATCATTTCAGAGCAATCCCAGTCCTTCTTCCACATGGTACCCTCTAGACATTTGAAAAGAGTAGGCAGCATTTGAGAGCACTTTTTACTTGGCTAAATATTCCAGGTCCTACAATTTTTTTCTCAAAAGATATAGTTTCTGAGTTAGCTCTAGACTCATCTAAGGTTATTAGAAGGACCGCACACCAGTTCCTTTTTCATACAATGTGGCTTCGAGTTTCCTAACCATCCAGGTGCTCTCCTCTGACCCATTTTCTCCTTGTCTATAAGAGGCTGAAATGCCCAGGGATGACTAGATAGCCTACTGGTACTCATAGCACTGGAATATACAAGTAACAGGACAGAGGACATCCTGCTCTCATAGAACTTGCATGGTGGTGAAGACAAGCAATAATCACATAAAGGAGTAAGAAAACTTCAGAGAATGTTATTTTAGATTGAGTAGACAGGGAAAAACCTCTTTGAGGAAGTGACACTGCAGTGAGATCCCGAGGTTGAGAAGGAATCAATTGTGTGAATATCTGGGAAGGAGTATTCCAGGTAGAGGAAGAGCATGTGCAAATGCTCTGATGTGAGAACAAGCTTAGCTGTGAGATCAAACAGCATAAAGAAAGCCCATGTTGCTAAAGCAGAGTGAACAGGAAGAAGGAGGAGTTTGGTGTAGGTGAGGGTCTTGGTTTCTGCTCATCATATGATATCCTGGTAATAACTTGCCCCTTTCGTCTCTGGAAAAGCCAAAGATTCTCAGGGTTGGAAGGGACATTTCCCGAACTCCTCAGTCTCCTTTCTCGACAGAGCCCATACTCAACCTTCACTCAAGCTGTGCTTAGGTTCTCGTAATGTCCTTTGTGTGGGAGTGTTTAGAAAATATACCAGTTGCCCAAATGTAAGTATTGCAGAACATTTTTTTTCTACATGGATTGCTTTCCCAGACCTCTAGCGCCATGTTTCTCTCACACTTCTGTTCCTTAATGCATACTGTTTTCTCCATCTGGAATTCCTTCTTCCATCTTGCAAATTTCTATGCATATTCTACAAAACCCAACTTCAAGGTGCTACCACCTCTGAAGGGCCTTCCTTACCCTTTGAACTGCCCCATACCCCAATAGTTAGAGGAGCCCTCTGCCCTTTCAGTCCTGTTCAGATTTCTAGATTAGCCACTTACCACTCTCTTCAAACTGATTACTTCCTTGTCTCACCCATTAGTGTCAAGCCTCTTGCAAGAAGAAACTTCATCTTGTGTAACTTTCTAACCCTGAAGTTTAGCAATATGCGTGAAACTTTACCACCATTCAGCAAACACTTGCTGCGTGATTAAGTATTGAATGTTGACTAAAACATTTTTTTCAGGATTTGTCTAGCTTACTGTTTCTCAGTGGGGGTGCTATTGGCATTTTGAGTGGTACAGTTATTTGTTGTGTGGGGATATCCTTTGCTTCACATTATTTAGCTTTCCTATCCCCTCACTAAATGCCTCAACACATTTCCAAACATCCCCTATGGGGCAGTAGTGGCCCCAGTTGAGAACCACTGCTTTCCCACGGATATCTCCACATCTTTTATTCATGCAAAAATTTTGAGTTGCTACTAATGTGCCAAGCCTTGTGACTGACCCACATATTTAAGTACCACTGGAGCAAGAATTCACTACTTCCCGAAGTTGGCCATTGCATCTTGGGTCATTTTTGTAGGGCAGTTCTTCCTCATTAGACCAAAAGGGATCTCTCTGTGACATCTAAACATTGATTCCAGTGTTATTATCTAATGCAGTACAGAACATATCCGGTCTTTTTCTTTTGTGATAGCCTTTCAACTATTTGAAGACATCTTTATTGCCCTTTGTGTACCTATAATTTTTTCTTTCTCTAAGTGAAACATCGGTGATTTTTTTGACCATTCCCAGTGAGATGAATTTAGCTGATCTCAGCTCTTTGTTATGGGGTAAGGATGTGTCAGTATGTATTCACTTTAACTGTCACATTATAATATTTTTACTCTATTTTCATGTTTGACCTTTTCCCTATTGTTTACAACTCAAGTAGTGATAGACTGCAAGGTTTTTGTGTGTGTGCAGACATTTTTTAAATGTATCAGGTCACATAGCTGTTAGCCATAGCAAAGTCATCTTTGTAGAATGAGTGCCTCTTTCTAAGCTTTTGTCAAGTGGCAAAACATTTAGCACCCACTGTATATGCAACGCTATGTTGAACAACACAGATGGCAACAAGAAATGTGAAACATCCCTGTGGTCAAAGAGCTAACTGAACCTAATAGAACAGTTTAAAACATGAAAAAGTTAAAATTAGTGGTGTGCCCGTAAATGTTTAACACTGGCTTTGTGGGGTGGGGTGGGGTGTGGAATCCTGATTTGCAGTGTTTGTTGGTATCTATAGTGTGAATTCTCCTGCCATAACCGACTGCAAGTTACAAGTTACCAATGTGATGTCGCTGACCTTGGAGTTGGAAAGAGATGCACAGTAGCACTCTGTTTTATAGCATTTCCTCCATATGTATGTAAGATATAACCTCAAGAGCATAGATAATAGTGCAATGTCATAAATGTCATACATATAACTAGGAAGCATCGTGTTTTGAGTAATACCTTTGTTTTTAATACAATTTATTTAATCATAATTTTGTGTAATTTATTTTTAATAATGGTAGCATTTAAAACCCACCTCTCAAAATTCCTGAAAATTTAATAATTGAGTCTAAGGAACTGATGTGAACTGGCTCCAGCTTAGCACTGGAAATTCAATTTATGACAAAATAAGAGGGTATCAGACACATGTTTACAGTAAATGATTTGGAAATCCAGAACAGAAAATAATCACTGCATTTTGTATTGAAATAATCAAGGGAGATTTTCCTGAAGTTGGTGGGGCTTGAAGAATGCCCAGGGTTTATATTAAGGAAGAGAAGGGAGAACCATTGGGCTTTGTAGTATAGACGAAGATTAATAGCATCTCACTTAGTAGCAATGATATAGCAAATATTTCTTGAGGGCTTACCCTATGTCAGGCATTGTACTAAAAGCTTAGTGTGTGGTTTAATGTAACTGTCCTAAAAACCCAAAAAATAGATAGTATTATTAGCCTTCTCTTAAAATGAGACAACTGAGACTTTGGTTAAGCAACTTACCTAAAGTCAAGAGTTATTTTTCTTCTTGTGTTCATCACGTCTAAGATTGTATTCAGATACATTTAGTAGAGGGGACCATACTGTGAGCATCGTCTGGCTTATCAAATTGTCTATTCATATGTTGACATTCATAACTGTAGAAGTCAACTAGTGCCTTTCTTAGCACATTCCCATCAATCTTGCACTGATGGGCAAACTACCACATATGTAATGCTTTCCCATGGATATCTCCACATCTTTTGAGTGGAGGGAGATAATGGCAGGTGCCAAAAAACCAAGATGACATTGGCTTAATGAAAAGTGAAATTTATTGGTCACAAAGAGATAGTTCTACCTTCAGGCATATCCAAACTCAGGGTCTCACAATGTCATGCCATCTCTCTTCTGTGTTGGCTCATTTTTAGGCAGGCTTTCCCTTGGTGGAGCCAGATGTCTGCCTGCCTACATTTTCACCACTTGAAGTCAGGCTCTTTTTCCATGGCTCTTCTGCCACTCTGAAGAAAAGTCCTAGTCCAGGACTCCTAGATCTAATCTCATTAACCGAGGTTGGGCTACACCTCATCTCTTAACCATCACCCTGGCTAGGAGGATACCCTTCTCTGGCTAAGACTCAGTCACATGGTCTTCCTGCTTGCCACAGTGCAGAAGCCAAAGGAACGAGAAGCAGGAAAGCACATTCCTCAAAGAAAAATAAAGATACTGTTAGTTGGTGTCCATAACACCTACATAGGAGGCAACATAAAGGAATGAGGAAGAGGCATTCATAAAGTAGAAGATGATGCCATGAACGTAGAAATCAGAGTGAGAGAAGCTGTGTCATGAAGAGTAATGTAGAAAATGAGAGAAAAAGTTTCATCAAAATCAGTTTGAATTATGATACTTATAGAACACAGCTCCAGTTTGGTGACTGTTCTTTCATTCAACATTTTTTTTTTTTTTTTTTTTTTTTGAGATAGAGTCTTACTCTGTTGCCCGGGCTAGAGTGCTGTGGTGTCAGCCTAGCTCACAGCAACCTCAAACTCCTGGGCTTAAGCGATCCTCCTGCTTCAGCCTCCCAAGTAGCTGGGACTACAGGCATGCGCCGCCACACCTGGCTAATTTTTTCTTATATTTTTAGTTGTCCAACTAATTTCTTTCTATTTTTAGTAGAGGCGGGGTCTCGCTCTTGCTCAGTCTGGTCTCGAACTCCTGAGCTCAAACAATGGTCCCACCTTGGCCTTCCAGAGTGCTAGGATTACAGGCGTGAGCCACTGCGCCCAGCCCCATTTAGCATTTTTTGAACACCTACTATGTGCTAGGTACTGTGACAGTTACATTTACATTCTCATTTTTTTTGTCTTTATGCTTAATGTATGATCAAACACAATAAACCGCGCATATTTACAGTGTACAATTGAGATCTGACCTATGTATATATCAATGAAACTGTTCACTACATCTAGAAAACAAACATCTCTGTCACCTCTAATAGTTTCCTAGGGCACATTTGTAATCCATTCTTCCTCTACACCCTTCCCAGGCAATCTCTCTGATCTTCTTTCTGTCACTGTGGATTAGTGATTGCATTTTCTAGAATTTTATATAAATGGAAATGTACTGTATATACTCTCTTTCATATAACTTCTTTCACACAGTGTGATGATTTTGAGGTTCATCCTTGTTGCATGTATCAGTAATTTGTTCCTTTTTGTAGCTGAGTAGCATTCCCTTGTATGGATATGCTACAATTTGTTTATCCATTCATTTGATGTTGATTTGGGTTGTTTCTAGGTTTTTGCTATCACAGATAAAACTGCTGGGAACATTCATGCAGATGTGTTGATGTCTTCGTGTGAACATATGTATGTTTCTCTTCCCTAAATTCCTTGGAGTGGAATACTTGGGTCTTATAGCAGGTGTATGTTTAACTTTGTAAGAAACTGCCAGATTGTTTTCCAAAGTGGTTGTACCATGTTACATTCCTACCATGAGTGCATGAGAGTTCCATTTCTAACAAATCCTTGCCAATGCATGGTTGGTATGGTCAGATTTTTTTTTAAACTTTATCATTCTAATGTGTGTGTAGTAGTATTTCAGTGAGGTTTACTTTGGTCTCCCTGATAATCAATGCCACATTATCATTCTGATATTATTTCTTAACTAGAGATGATGGGATTTTCCCATTAGATAACACTTCTCTGTAAATATCTGTAGACTACTCTTCTGAGCTCCTTGTGCACAAAAGGTACTCTTTCCATGTGAAATTAATGACAGTTCAGTCATGTGGCATCTCCCTTGACTAATTATATCCCTGAAACTTTCTCTAAAGAAACTATTTTACTCTTTGAAAGTTATTTGCCTTTTGAAATCATTGCTTGAAACCAATGTAGTTTAAAATAATATAACATAACAGACTGTAGCTGGCCTGCCTTTTTTCTTTATGTGACTAAAAATTTGCATCTAGAAGTTTATTAGGGTATCTATCTTTAGAACTAGTGAAGGCAAAATCTTACTTCTTCTCTCTGGAAAATTCCAGACTCACAGCCAGAGATAAAGTGACATAGTAAGGGAGAGAAAATTTGCATTATTGTCAAAGGGTGCAATTATTCTACTTTCTGGAATTGCTCATATCCATGCATCAGCGATATTGAGCATTGTCACGAGATTGGATTTTTTTTTTTTTTTTTTAGAAATAACTGCTTGTTTACTGTGCTTGCCTCAGTTCTGAGGCTCTATTTTACTTTTTCTAATCTTAATTGAACGCTTCTGATTAAGTCAGTATTTTCTGGTGCACATGCATGCACACAAAGCTTTAATTTGAAGGAGGAAATAGGATTATTTATCTTTGTTCTCTGGTTTCCACCTTTCTGGCATGCACGTCAAATACCTGCCCTTCGTAAATGGGGTCCCTGGGTTTCTGAGGAAATTGTCACCTGGTATTTTAGCCAGAAATCTATCTGCTAACCTTGAAAATCAGTGATAGTTCTGTTTTGGCTATCTACATTGTAAGATGAAAGAGGAAGAGTAGAAGGGTTTTAAAAAGATTTCAGGGTAATGTTGGCAGCACATTTTAGAGAACCCTATCCAAGTTATAATAATCAGTTCTAAGACATATTAAGCATTTGGTGTGTGGCAAATACAGTGCTAAGTTATCGACTGGCATCCTCAGATTTAATGAGGGTAAGTGAGCAGTGTCATTATCCCCACGTTTGTAGATGTGGAAGCTGAGGTTCAAAGATTTAAAATAATTTGCTGAAGTCTATTGTGAATGTCTTGGCAGAGCCTGGGTTTGAATCTAGGTCTGTGTGTTCTAGAACACATGATTTTAATCACTACCCTGTCCTGACTTGGCTGGATTTAAAAGTTTATTGGGTTATCAGGAAAGATGGAAGAAGAACAATTTTCATAGCCTCGGACATTTTTTGCAATTCATGTCTCTAAAAAGCTCGTTTCATGCTGGATAAATGACAGGGATTTAACTACAAAAATGTGCTAAGCACTTATGCCATACCTGAGTGCTCCACTAAGGATCAACACAGTCTGGCTATTGGAAATATTCCTAGAAATAAACATCAGTTGATAGCAAGATTAGGCAAACATATATAAGCCTTAACAATTTGCCCAGTGCCTTTTCTGTTTTTCCAAGTTTTGTATGTCTTTATGGTGTCCTAGATCTAAGTTTGGAAATGGCCTTAAATGTCATCCCATTGAGACATAGTTAATTTTACATGTGGTTGATGGTTAATTTTATGTGTCAAGTCGACTAAGCCAAAGAGGGCCCAGACTGTTGGTGATACATTATTCGGGGTGTGTCTGTGGGGGCATTTCTGGATGAGAGTAAGATTTGAATTGGCAGACTGAATAAAGCAGAGTTGCCTGCTAATGTGGACAGGCCTCATCCAATCAGCTGAAGGCCTGACTAGAACAAAAGGGATGACCCTACCCCAAGTCAGAAAGACTTCCTCCTGCCTGACTGCCTTAGAACTAGGACATTGGCTTTTTCCTGCCTTTGGACTCAAACTGAATCATCAGCTCTTCCTGGGTCTTAAGCCTGCTGGCCTTTGGACTGGAACTACACCATCAGCTCTCTTGATCCGCAGGCTTTTGAACTGAGACTGTAGCTGTCTCCTCATCTCCCCTGGGTCTCCAGCTTGCCAGCTCACCCTGCAGCTCTTGGAACTTTTCAGCCCCCATAACCACATAAGCCAATTCCTTGTAATAATCTCTTTATATACACACATCCTATTGCTTCTGTTTCTCTGGAGAACCCTGACTGGTGCAGACCCCTAATTTGATTCCCTCTATGCAACTCTACGCCAAGTGATCATTCAGTCTGTGTACAATCAGAAAGTATTTTGTACTTTCCTGGCTCAGGGGGAGGTTGGTTCTATTCAGCTCTACCAAAGTCTAGTGATCAGACCTT
Source organism: Indri indri (assembly GCA_004363605.1). Lineage (NCBI taxonomy): Eukaryota > Metazoa > Chordata > Mammalia > Primates > Indriidae > Indri > Indri indri. Next base: position 11,297 of record RJWJ010032362.1, read on the forward strand.
TTCTTTCATTCCCCAACCTTATCTTGTTTAGGGTTCCACCCATCACCCTTCGTCTCTGAAGTTTAAAGCACCGGGGACATGGTAAGGTTGTAGTGGGAATGAGTTCTCCTCCTGGGGTGAGTTTTCCAGAGCTGCACAAAGTTTCTGGGCCTGTGCAAACTTCTCCTGGGTGGGCATCCACCTGCTTGAGGTGCTGGCCACTGTCAGATCACTGAAGTGGGCAGCAGCCAGCACTCTGAGGCACAGGCAGTGCACGGATCTTGTTCCAGGAACCATCTCAAATGTGGACTTGCTTCCTGCCTGCAGGGTCTCTCCAGGTAAGCAGCTGTCATCCTGAATTTCACAAACTCTGAGTTTAAAAATGCCTATGTCTGTCTCCAGTCTCTGCCTCAGAGCAGAGTTTGTTTTCTCATGTAGTGGGTGATTTTTTTTTTTTTTCCACCTCCTCTCATTCCCTGAAGAGTCTAGGCTTTTGGAATACAAATGCAAGAAAGGGCTCCATTTTTCTGTACCTTGTGCTTGTCCCTTCCCTGAGGCAATGATCACAGGCAACTTAGCTGCTTGCATGGAAGCAAGGGCTGAGAGGGCAAAGGAAAACTCTTAGAGGTGGGCAGAGGGAGTCAATTCACACTGAAAAAATAGTATCATTACATTTGCTTAAATATGTCCAGAGATAGAGCAATAAGTAACTCCTTTCCCTTTTCCCAGCCCAGGGAAGACCCATCGAATTTTTGGACTGTGCTATTAGGATGAACTCAGTTTTTCCAGGTTTAACATCCCCAGTTCTTTCCTTCCTTCATTATTCAACTATTCACTCTCCTGTGACATTTATTTAAGCCTCTCTTGTGTCCTGGTTGCTTTCTTTGAATGTGCCCTGTGTCTCTTTTAAGCTTAGTGGCTGAGTCTGGCCACCACCTGTGGTCTGACCCAGGGCACTTGCATAATTCCAGGTGGTCTCTGTTTTAGTGATGCACCCTCAGGAGTTCTAGGCTGCAGTGAGCTGCGTTTGACCTGCTACACTGCAGCCTGGGTGACAGAGCAAGACCTCCTCTCTAAAAAAATAAAATAAAAAAAAAAAATGCTACCAAAACCTAATGCAAATGTATTGTTTTTAAACAAACCCTGGGGTGCAAGCGTGCGTGTTTATGCACTCACCCGCAGGCTTGCTGTAGTCAAGGATACGGAAACTCAGCAGAGGCAATATGGCCACACAGAGCAAAAGCAGATGAGGAGTATCTTCCTGCAACCTCACTTGTCCCCCAGAGGCTTTACTGGGTGGGAAGGGGGCATACAGTTACCAGTAACATTATCCATTTAAGCAGAGGTCTTACAGGATCCAAGAAGCTTAATTTTGTGCTGGGCCAGAGTCACTTTGTATTGTATTTTTCATAACCATTCGGGAAGAATTTCCACGCTCAGTAAAATCTCTGTGCTTAATTTTTCCGCTTAAGGAGACGCTTGCAAACTTTAGGCTCTGCTGGTTTTCAAACCAAACTCATGTCAGAGTGTTCCGTCTTCACCTGGGGAAAAAGGCAGTCAGTGTGCAGGTATTTCTGACACTCTCTCTCTGCCCTCTGCTCTCCGGCATCCTGGAAAGCCCATTCGTTTACAGCACTGTGAAGCACATTAGTGCTCTTTCATAGTGGCGTCACCTGGCTGTGGAGAGGTTTGCTCTATGCAGTGTACCATAGTGGTAGACCTGGCTTTGCCAGGCAGTGCGGAACACACAGCTCTTGTCTTGTATTTTTCCCTGTCCCTCATCCCTTACTTCCCAGGGTTTAAGAATATAAAAAATTCTGATTAAAGTTTTTCCAGAGAAATATAGACCTGAGAAGATCATCTCTGTCAATGTGAAAGAAAAGTAGACCCACCATCCAATTTGGAAAAGCAATAGCTCATGAGAGACTGAACATAAAAAGGGACAATGGCCAGACCCGATATGACAATGGAGCTCTGACCCACGACCTCCACAGCCACCAACCCGGGCAGCCAAACCACAACCTCCACAGCATCAGCACATTACTGTCAGGACTTGGTCAGTGACTACTGCCTGCTCCCCTAATTTTTTTCCCCACTTACAGCTTGGGATTAAGCAGAGAAAGTCAAATATGCCTCTCAAACCAATCACTTCAGATGTCTGCTTCGGTTAGCCCCTCTTCATCCGCCCCCTGCCAACAACCTTCAATCAGAGCAACCCAGAGTCTTCCCTTTGTTCATTATAAAGTTTCTCATTCTCTGCCTGTCCGTAAGTCTCCGCCAAATGCAAGCGACAGTGGCTGACTCCTTGTTATAGCGAGCTCTAAATAAATAACCTCTGTTTGCTCTCATTTGGGGTGTCTTTATTGACATGCCATCATTTAATCCTTACAACAACCCTAGGAATAAAATGTTACTCTTATCTCCATTGTTCTGATGAAGGCTACAGGGGATAAATTATCTGCACAAGGTCACATGATTAAGTGATGGGCCAGAATTTGAATCTGGGTTTTTTGGCCTCCTAAACCCCTGCCTTGCAACTGGTACTGTCCCACTGTGAGTCCCAAGGAGCCAGGCAGTGATAATCTGCTGTAGGATTGGTAAGAGTTGAGACGGGTAGAAGATCATGTATTTTTTTTTGGTTTTGCTTTTTTTTTAAGTATGTCTACATTAGGTCCTCAGGCCAGAGATGCTAGCTAACCACCAATTTGGAGCTCTCCTTCTGTGTTGTTAAGTGCCATTCAGCTGGGTTTACGTTTCTCAAGGTTCTAGAATCTAGGTGAGGCCTTGTAATGATTTATGGCTGATGGAATGTGAACCTAAATGATATGTATTACTTTGGAAGAAGTGATTAAATCTCTGATAGGCCATGTCTACACTCTCTCATTATTTCATGAAAATAGTGGAGTATCATATTGCAGATGCTAGCAATATAAGTTAGAACCCAGATCCCTGAGTTTGTGCTTAGAGGAGAGCTACCCAGGAGAGCTGCCAGACCAGGAATATCCCCATTGCATTTGGCATAAATGAGAAATAAATGTTTATTATGTTAAGTCTTCGAGGTTTTGGGGTTCTTTCAGCAGTTATCCTACCATGATCAATATACTTCTCTTTTGGGGAAACGTTAGGCACCCAGATCATTTTCTAGTAACAATTATATTTCACATTGATAACTAACATATACATGCTGATGTTTTCTTAAAAGTGTTGGTAGAATTTTTAGCATGTAGAATTGGAAATGCAGGCACAGTAGACTATTATACTAGGAGCTGACACTGAATGCAATTGATTGTAGCCACACCGGGAGCAGGACAGACAAGGTAAATAAATTATGAATTCCAGGGGAAAGGAGTTTGCAATAGCTGCTGTTTCATTTCCCTTTGAACCCCCTGCGACTGTAAACACGCTTACAGATATATTTTATTAATCATTGTTTTGATGTATTTGGATTTTGCAAGTGGCTATTGTAGCTAGGGGATTTCTGGACACCCCTCCAGCTAATCAGATTAGGGACATGAATGCTGTGATGACAAACTAGCGTATATATGAAAAGACAAATGGAAAAGCTCTCCCTTACCAGCACTTGTAACTAGCTATTTGTTTAAAATAACAGCTTTAGACCTCTTTCCAACTGTGCTGTCCTCACTTCTGTCTATAGATGATGGACTTTAGACTGAAAATTACATGAGAGATACTTAACAAATGGATATCTTTCAAGGGACATTATCTAGAATAAAACACTTCAAAATTCACTTTATGCTGCTTGAAGAGAGATAGCATTGACATGATATATTGAAAGAGCCATAACTCCTGGAACTCAAAAAGACCTGTTCATTTTATAAAGAAGGCAAAGTATGTATATCGTTAATGGTACAGCAGGCTACATCCTAAGAGGAGAAGATAGGCTTTGCATGAGCTCCAAACTTAACCTCAACAAAGCGTGTGAGAGAATGAGAAAGAGAGAGACCAGAAAGATTGAGAGTACTCCCAGTTTATTTCTATTTCTACTTTGGGCAGTGGTAACTACTAGTCTGAAACCTTGGTTCTTTTCAAAGACAGGTCACAGTGAAGTCTCACCCAATCTTGCATCACCCCAGACCCCAGGAAACCTGGTGAGATCACTTCTTATCCTGATAGTCAATTTTAGTAATTTGGCATATTCTTCTGCTATATAGAAATACTTTTAACGTTTTTGTCTGCTTTTTGGTCTGCCTTCTTTACTGCTTGTCTGTTCACTGCTGTATCTCCAGTGCCGAGCACACTGTCATAAATGTAGTCACGATTCGTGGAATATACACAGGTGTGGGCAAAGTGACTGCATATGGTGGGAATTGGGGAAGTCTTAACATCTAAACATAAGATGGGACAAAATGTGAAAGTTGGGTAAGTTTGAATATGCAAAGAGAAGGAAACATAGTCCACATGGGGAATGAAACACAGTGGGAGATACATCTAGGAGCAGGAATGAGTTCAGGTATGTTATCTGGATAGTAAGCAGACAGTTGGGGGGACAGTATGGAAGAATAGAAGGTTTGTGTCATGGCGTTAGAATGTCAAGCATGAATAGAAATATGGAAAATTCTTCACTGAAAGTTTTAGGTTAGCCTTGCTTTAACTCAAAGGTGATTGTAAAGTGCTTTTTGTGGGCTAACTTTACACGTTGGAGCCACACAGTTCAATTTCTATTATCCTGTGTGGTTCATCTGCATTAAGCTCTCTGTAATACTATACATGTTAAAACCAGAATATAAGAGCATTTATTGGTTTCATGGCCTGCCATGGACTGAATGTTTGTGTCCCCTCAGAATCATATGTTGAAACGTATATTCCCAATGTGATGGTATTTGGGGGTGAGGCCTTTGGGAGGTGGTTAGGTCATGAGGTCAGAGGCCTCATGAATGGCATTAGTGCCCTTATAAAAGGGTGAAGAGACCAGAGTACGCTTTCTTTCTCATGTGACAGTGCAAAAATAAAGGGGCCATCTGTAAATCAGGAAGAGGATTCTCAAGAGGAACCTGACCGTGCTGGCACCCTGATCTAGGACTTTCAGCCTATGGAACTGCGAGAAATAAATGTTTGTTGTTTAAGCCATCCAGTCTATAGTATTCTGTTATAGCAGCCAAACTGACTAAGATGTGGCCCCAAACCAAAAGATAAAAATTTATTTGTTACTCAGCCATTGTACTTTTCCATCCCTGGCCCCAGGATGGAAGACTCTTATGGATAAAGAAGCATTTCCTGGGAAAAATGTGGTTATGACAGACACAGTGTTAGTGTCTCCCATGGACAGAGTGCAGTTGCTTGGGTTCCGATGTGTCCAGTGCTGCAGGAGCAGGGCTGGACCTAGGGTATCATTCTGATGGGGTGGAGGTAAAGCCAGCACTGTCCCCAGTCTATTTGGGGACTCAGATATTTTGTGATCTCATCTGCCTGCTTCCCACCAACTCCTGATAGTTAGAGAAGAGCAAGCTTCTCATTGGTTACTCTCCTGTAAAATTTTTACATGTGAATTAGGGATCCTATCTCTCTGATTTATTTCCTTATAGGAAAGTGTAAGAGTAGGTGGTCTAACTACTTTCAGCGCAGCTATTTTAGTTCACTTAGGGAGACTGATTAAATAAATCAGAAAGAATATTCTGCCTCAAACCTGTTTTCTAGCAAAAATAATAATAATTACTAATATGCATTTAGTTATTGTATGGGTCAGGGTTCTCCAGAGAAACAGAATCAATAGGCTGTATCTATCATGTACGGTGGATCCTCTGTGCTCAATCTGCCCATTCAAATGCTAATCTATTCCAGAAGCACCCTCACAGATATACCCAAAAATCATGTTTTATCAGCTATCTGGATATCTCTTAGCCCAGTCAAGTTGACACCTAAAATTAACCATCACTGTTATATATTATTTAATTTATTCTCCAAGAACCAAGTATTTTTGTGATTCTCATTATGCACAATTTATTTCCCAAGAACCAAATATTTTTATAATTCCCGTTATGCAGGTCAGGAGACTGTGCTGAGAGTTTAAGGAACTTCTCCAACAGTATAGTCGGTGAATGACAGAGTTATGTGTGGATTCATGATACATTTTGATCCAAAATATAGTCACTATATAATACTTAGCCTTTGCCTTCATTTTAAAAGAGAATGATTTTCATATTGAGGTGAAAATCTTCACATTTTTCTGTTGGATCTCTGAGTTTACACAATCACAAGTGAAACTTCAAGAGAGGTCCTTGGCAGTGATTATTCAGGTAGAACTAGGAACACTCCAAGAATGCAGTGATCTCAATATCTGCTTATCAGATGGCTTGGGCTCAAATCCCAGTGTACCATTTACTAGCTGTGTAACTTAAGCCTGTTTTCTCATCTGTAAAAGTTGGCGTAATTCTTACTTCTCAAGGCGTGTGAGGCTTAATTAAGATGCTATATGTAAACCACTTAGCACTGCACCCAGCACACGTAAGAGCTCTTTAAATGCTATCAGTGGTTTTTTCCAAAGTATACAGAGTTTGAATCAATAATGGTAGAGCTATATTCCTAGTTCAAGGATGTGCACTGCCTCGCCTTTTTTTTCTCCCTGTAGGACATGTGTGTTAGAGTGCCTGGCAATCCAGGTAATGAGAGAATGAAGCAGAGTGAGCAGATGCTTCTAACCCGTAGAAGAGACTACAGAAGTGACTAAATGTATTGTCATATACAGTCATGTGTCACTTAATGACAGGAATACGTTCTCAGAAATGTGGTAGGTGATTTTCTTATTGTGTGAACATCACAGAATGTACTTACACAAACCTGGATGGAATAGCCTACCATATACCTAAGCTATATGATAAAGCCTATGCTCCTAGGCTACAAACCTGTGTACCATGTTACTGTACTGAATACTGTGGGCAGTTGTAACACAATGATATGTATTTGTGTATCTAAACATAGAAAAGGTACAGTAAAAATACAGTATTATAATCTTAAAGGGCCACTGTTGAACATGCAGTCCATTATTGACCAAAACATTGTTATGTGGCATATGACTATTTGTGTGAGGAAATTAAAAATTAATAAGGTGTGTTTGGAAACTGAGATTAAAGGAGGGATCATAAAGTGCTGAAAGGACTCCTGTTTGAATCCTGACATTCTCTAGCAATGTTCCTAAACTTTTGGGGTCACAAATATAGTTCACAATTGTAGGACTAGGGAGCATCTACCCTCCAAATGCACATACACATAAAATCATGCATATGATTTTGAGGATTCACAGAAACATCCTCTAAAGTCCATGTGTGTCATCGCTCTTAGGATGAGA
>RJWJ010032363.1:0-18573 GCA_004363605.1 Indri indri
AATGTGTGTTTAGTTTTGTTTTGTTTCTTTGTCAAATAGGGATTGGTGAAGTGGGTTGCCCTTGGCAACTGCTCAGCTGCCAAAATATTCCACTGATAAACAGCATAGTTTGCACTTGCAAAGATGTAGAATCAACCTAAATGTCCATCAATTCATGAATGGATTAACAAAATGTGGGGTGTGTGTGTGTGTGTGTGTGTGTGTGTGTGTGTGGAGTACTACTCAGCCATAAAAAGAAATGAATTAATGTCCTTTGCAGCGATATGGATGGAACTGGAGACCATCATCCTAAGTAAAGTATCTCAGGAATAGAAAAACAAACATCACGTGTACTCTCTAATAAGTTGGAACTAAATGATGGGCATACATGGGAACAGAGAGATTAAAAGTCATTGGAAATCAAGCAGGGGGAAAAGGGAGGAGGGTTGCAGGAAAAACCTACCTGAGGTGCAATGAACACTATTCGGGTGGGTGATGGGCACACTAATAGCCCCGACTCAAGCATCATAAAAGGTATCCATGTAACAAAAATATTTGTACCCACTTAATATTTTGAAAACAAAAAACTAGAAAAACCGTCAGTCCACATAAAAGAACAATGTTTAATTTCTAGTATTAAAAATATCTTTGGGATTTAGCATCTGAAAAATAAATCCAAGTCTAGTTTCTATTAAAACATTTCACGCCTTTTTTTCCCTCAACATAATGCTTACCATTGTTTGTTTGAGCTATTATTTAATATTTACTTAATTTTCCATACATTTACTTTCTCTCTACATTACATATCTTTATCGAACAGAGATACATTTGTACTGTGTGTAAGCAGATATGTTCCTTATATTTAGAAAGCCCCTCCTCCATCATATTAGAAAGCCCCTCCTCCATCATTATATTTGCATATTGCATATTGCAAATATAATTGGTTGGCTTCAAGATTTTTCAAATGGAGCTTCAGAGGCACTTTAATCATGTACTAGAACTGAAATTCTGTTGAAAGCCCAAGAAACCATCAACTCTAACAAGACAGCAAACATCTATGATTTTGAGTTTCCTCATTCATTTTTAATGAAAATAACTATATACTAGGTTAGTTCTAATCGTGCTTTTTATTATATAGCTTTATTTATATATGAGTTTGAAAAATGATTTAGATAATTTAAGTCATTTAGATCATGATTTAGAAGAAAAATAACAGAGTAAAATGGTCTCCACTAATTTCTTTAAGAAATACTGTAAACTTCTCTATGATTTTATTTTAGACAACCCTTAAATCCATTCAAGTATTGTTTTAAATGACAAGTATTAACCAAACACTTCCCTTATTACACAAATTACATTTATTTCTTTGATTGTTATACTTTTCTTATAACTCATTCCTTGAAAATATGAAAACGTCCACATTAAACAGTATGCTTTGAAATAAAACTAAAATATAGCTTAATTTCAGAGAATCAAATATATAAATTTTTGGTGTTGATTAGAAAATTTCAATAGCACTTAAAGAACAAAATATTTTATAGAAAAGTTAGTTAAAATCACTTTACTCTTTTATTTTAATTTTGGATCTGAAGTTTTAAACTCAAGTATTCACATATAATTTAAGTGACACAATAAAAGAAAAAGTTCACTTATATTGATTAATGTATCACAGTCATAGCCAACAACTACCACAAAAACAGCTTACCTTTAAGTGACTTAATGTAAATGTTATTTTTTCAAGTTCATACAATGTTGGTGGGTTTGAGCTAATCGAGACTGAAATTACTGAAGAGATGACTCTTTCTTCCTCTTCAGAATTATCATAATTTTGAGGTTCCAATAAGAAGTTGTCAGACGATGAAAACAAGGGACCAATACTCTTGTAATATAAAAATGCAACTGCAACATTGCCTATCAATGAAATAAGTAAACTTAGAGTGAAATTCTTATAAAACAAAAATATATTTAAACTCTTAAAATAAACATAAAAATGGAATAGACAAAAATTTTACTTTAAAAGAATTATACAAATATCTAGATAATAAAATGTGGGCCACAGTAAGCCCATGACTATACCATATTAAGATTTACATTCTATGATCTCTGCAAATCCAAAAATAATCATGAACTGTGGTATCCCTTTTGCACAGACTATATTTAGGAGAAAAAAAATCCTAGATAAATTTCAATCCAAATCCTAAGAACCAGGTTGTGAAGTATATTCACTTCAAAGATAAAATTTTGTGTTATTACTTCCATGTGCAAATATATAAATTGAACAGATAATGGGAGAAAATTATCGCAGCCTTAGATTGAACGAGTTGTGACATGTCACTGAGTTTAAACTTATGCCCACCAAAATGTTCTTACTTAATATTGATAACATATAGTTATGCAGTGTCAGGATAGGAAAGGCTGCTTTGAGAGGCAGCCATTTATCTGTGCCCCTGAAACTCCCAAATACAGTGCATCCACACATAACCCAATACCACAAAATCATAAATACCAATGTTGATAGTATCATCAAAAACAAAGGACTATAATAACAAAACTGAAAACTTCCACATCACACTAATAAATAGAATTCTTTGGATATGCTTATGTTAGCTAAAAGTTGCCAAAGTGTATCACTATTCCTGTTTTCTATCTTAACCTAAAAAAGCACCTCAAGAGATTGCTAAGAGCCTTGATAAACCCAGATACATTACAGCATTTTTCTTAACTTCCAGCATAGAAAACTTACATTAAAAAAGGAAATGGATGTTGGGCTGACCTGGTTGGTCTAGTAAAATTATGGCTCCAAGAGTTAACAACTATCCCAGCCTTTGCTATAAACAGATCAGGGCCTGAAGTAGGACCTGGATACCTTTTAGGTCAACATGACCTGGTCCAGTTGATGAACCAGTTCATGGGACAGTGGCTTCTCAGGTGTTGCAGCAGGAGATGGACCAAAATCAAATGAAGAATAAAAAAAAAAAAAAAGTATTTAAAAAATCTATTAATTACCGTATCCTTTCTAAATGAAAATGTTTGTTTAATATCAAGTTCTGACTTTAAGTAAGGGGTGCCACAGAGAATGTTCCAAAATACCTCTTACCTCCTTTAAGAATATAGTCTCAGTATTTTTCCATTCTCATCATTTTAAACCTCTTCCAATTCCCATAATTTCTCACTAATTCTAGGCCTGATCTAGGTTTGAATTCTCTTACCTAATATATACCTTCTATAAAAAACTAAGGGTTCATTCACTAGTGAAAGGGACTAAAAACTTGGAATCATTTGTAAAGAATAAGTCATTTTCCACTAAATTGTTATCCGTCCGTCCTCATTTATCTTCTTGTTTATTCTAGTCTTTGTGCCCTAAGATCTTTCTAATATCTCTAATATCTGTTAACATTACCATATCTTTACTAAGACCAAGTTATAGCCTTCAAGTCAATGAATAGAACACACATTTGAGCAATTACATAGTGCAAATAACTGTGATAAGTTCTGAAGATTTTACTTCAGAATTAATACTTATATATATTTGTTAAAGGATTCCCATTTGGTAGCTCTTCTTCCTTATTCCTATCTATTTTCTTTTTGTTACTTATACTGCTTTTAGATGAAATTAATAAAGCCTTTTATTACTGTGATCCAATCATGAGTTGGACACCACACTATTGGAAAACTATGAGGACGGCAGCAGGAGTTATGAATTTATAAATTTGTGATTCTCCTTAGAGAATCACAATGATCTCCTGAAAGATTTATTGTTCTCAAACTGCCTTATTGCTACTTTCACTTGAGAATAATTAAAACACCTTATCAATAGGGCTTCATATGCTCCTCTTTTTTGTCATCTAAATAATATCCCAATTTCGTAAGTTAAAAATAAGTAAGTGGAATCTCTTAATAAAAATCTATTGTCTTTTTATTATAAAACCATATTTCAGAGCATTGAACCTTGTTATGCTCATTCTCAACACCTCCCCCTTAACTCTTCTAAAATTGAATCTATAAAAAAAGATTAAAGATCCACCTGTGCCCCATGGATTTGCCTTTATTTTCCTACTAATTGCATTGTGCGTGTTTTAATAATTCATGTGTTTTATTAATGACTTTTGTCAATAAACGGATAATCACAGGCAGACATTGAGAGAGTTTTATCAGTTTGTTAGATTTGCCCTGATTTTTAGATCCAACCTTGAGGAAAATACATTTTCTCACTCTGCTGTATCGAGAGCTGATATTACAGTCCCTTTCAAATGTCAGTTTGTATGTGGGATCATTAAATATAGCAAAGCTACCATACAATCAGACAAGATCTCTGTGAGATATTAATTCCATGACAATTTTATCACCTGTCACTATAACAAGTATTTTCAAAGTCTTTTTCCAAACTTCCAAACACTAATAAAATTGTCTTTGAAATTTCAACAGTTTAATACATTCTTTGCATTCGAGCCTAAATATTAGATGTATGCTTGGTTAATTAGAATATGGCATAATAGGGTAAGAGTCCAGGGTTAGATGACAGTATGGCTTATTTATTTTTCCTTCATTTTATAGCCATCTATTTCTTACTTTTGTGTAGAAAATGACAAGAAAGAATGGATAAGATAGTACTGGTGGATTAGAAAAAAAAAATCCAACATCAGTGCAGGAGAAAAAAAAAAAGATACTCTTTTGAGAATGAATGTGTAACACATTTTTAACAATAAAGAAAATATATCTTTTTATGAAATAGTGTCTACACATGAGACCATATGTGTGTTGTATATATTTTTAATTTGTATTTATGATCATCCACACATTCTTTGAGAAAGTATTATAATTCACGTTTTCCCTAGGAAATATATTTTTACCTATATGAGAACAAAAATAATGAAAATTCTATTATTGGCAGAGTTTTTTCTAAGTGAATTGCACTAAGAGAGCAGATAAATGGTTAAAATAGTAGCTACTTGCTTGACTATAGTTAGGTGACAGGGAAAAGCTGATTTCTTTTAGGAAGGACTGATTCCTTTTTTAACTCCCTCCCTTCTAGAACTGATTCTGTACTGTCTGCTGGTGTGCATGGAGACACATCCATTAACTCTGTGCATTAGTTCCATCATTCACAAAGGACATTCAGTTATACAATCATTAAATTGCTTGTGAGTACTAGCATTCTCTGATTCAATTTTTTTTAAAATGCAGCCTTCAGTTTAGTTGAAGAGTTTACTAGGAAATGACAAATGGAAAAAGTCTAAGCCCAAACAAAAACTTACTTTTTAAAAAACACTATCTCTGTTTTACTTCTTCACACAATCATAAATTTAATCTCCTGATGAAGAATATGGTGGATTACTAAAGAATATTCAAAACTCTATGCAAATTGTAGCATCTTTGCTGCTGCGTAAGAAGCAGTAAAATCAGAGTTCTTTTGTATATTTGCAATGGAATGTCAAAAATGATTATCTGAGAGTTACAGTGGTTGGAGGTAAGACAAGGACCCAGATATTGTCAGTTAAATTCCCCCAAGGTATTTGTACAAATATAGATATTCTGTATGCAGTAAATCATCAAATATTTTTCTATAGTAAAGCACACATGTTATATGTAAATCTGATTTAATCAAACATATGGTAAGTATTTATTGAAAATTCATTACCCATATCATATATAAGATTGTTAAAGTCCTACCATCTGAATCATATGCAGCTCTTCTCTTTGGAAATATATTTATATAATCTCCATCCACATTCATATGAGGATGAATATGATTCATGTGGTTTGAGTCAAAAAAGAAAACTTTGAGAGCTGAAACAAACCATGAAAATAAAAAAATCTGAAATTAGTTTAATTAGTATATCTAATCAATATAATTACTTATTTAGAGACAATTTCATCAGTCATTATTATATTTTCAACTTCTTATTTATGGCAAGGAGAATGAACATATTTGGACATTATAATTTATTATCTTAAAAATCTGACTTGAGTTTTAATATTTTGATTTCACTATAGCACTCATGGTTTAATTTAATCTTTACTGAATTAAATAAAAAATAAAATATGCATGTACTGAAAGAAGCTATAAATCATAATTACTAAAGCAAAGACAAGTAACTACGCTGTCTTAGAGTATGGTATCTATAATATAACTTACTATCGAAAGAGTGATTGAGTTAAATTCTTGCATGATAATTTCCTTACCTGGGTTAATTTCACCTTTTTCATGGAAGAGTATCATAAAAATTTAGGGCACCTATATATTAATCACAATGATTAAACCTTGATTTCAAGTAAATGGTGAATCCTGATGAGATTTTTGTATATCTACTATTGCATAGCAGGACATCATCCAGAAAATGTAATAAAGACGCATGCAATGATTATTTCAGAAAATGTGCCTTGTTTCCTCAGAACAACCTTACTGGGATCCACAATTTGATACAAGATCCTGAGTGTTGTAAGTCTGAAATTGCATGAAGCAGGAAACATTCTAATTTACTATGTTGATTACTTCATATTATCAAAAGGCAAAGGATTCTTAAAGAAAAAAATTGAATATATTATATCCAAAAGATATGATATAAGTATCATTGGTTAAGATAGATCCTACCAAGCCATAAGATAACTGACTCAAATAAGAAGGGAATAATGTATTTAAATGCTAAACAGTTCAGGAATAGGAAAAGGTGGACATGAGAAGAAGGAGGCAACTCTTACATATTCATCGTTTTTACTAGTACTTCATTCGTACTGCTCTTGTAATATGCATCACCATTCATTTCTGCATTGATAAAACCATACCAGTTTAATCAACAGTCTTATAAATACTTCCCACCACCACCTTTGAGAATGGCTTATTTGAAAAACACTATTGCTTTGAAATTGACCTTCCCTTCTTACCTACATCACTTGAATTAGTATCAAATTGAGTGGTCTTTTGGAAGTTCTGAGATATACTTAAGGTAGCCTGCTCAGCAGTGTGCATGAGTTTTGCAAGATGAGTTCTCCTATGATTCGTAGATAACTTGTCCCAAACTATAAATGTATCCTTTTGAACAAAATTATTCACGGTTTTTACAAATTCCTATTGAGAAGAAAAGATATATCTTTTAAGAATGTTAGAATCCTACACTCATCATAGATGAAAGGAAAAATTTCAAGCTCAATTATGTTAAGAGTTAAAGCTCAATATACTTACAGTAAGAGTTGTATTAGAAAGGGTGTCCTTGGCTGAGATAGTGTTATTCCTGTAATCTAGTAATGGGGATGATTCAGCTAATATTTCTATATATGTAATTATGTCCATTGGTGAAAGATCTGTCACAGAATTTTTATAGACTTCTTGTAGCAAAGCCACAGGTTCTCCTATGGATCTAAACTGAGCAAAATGAATCCAAAAAAAGGAAACTAATTTAGAGTTCTACTGGAGCTTTTCAAGAATAAAACTTATATGTTAAATTATTAATTCTGAGGTTGGCTTTTTTGTTCTATACATAAATAATATCAAGCTAATAAACTTAAGCTATAACATACAGCACTGAAACCTGAATTTTTCTACAAGAGATTAGCAAATAATTTAAAAAGCATAAAAGTTACTTCTGAAAGAAACAGAGCATGTTTGAATTGATAATTTTTTAAATTAGCTTTTAAAATAAATTCTTATTCTTTGATATCAAATTATACTTTATCCAATGAACTTACCTTGATATTTAAACTCCTTACTACTTATAAATATTGACATCCTAAGTAATAAATTATAACATAATACTTTGAATTAGAATTTAATCAACCAAAGGAAATTCTTCACAATGTGATTAAATGAAAATTTTCTTTAGCTGATAGCTGATTACTTATACTGAAAGTCACACTTTCAAACATATGACAATAATTTTGTGAATGTCCTACTTTATTTGCTCTTTGAAATATTCACTTTGAAGTACCAAATCTAGTTGCATTCAATTATGTCTCCTTTGAATGTGGAAATGGTCTAGAGTTAAAGTAGATTTTTATTATTTTAACCATCAACTTTCTTTACACATTGAGAAGAATTATCCAGTGTACCAAATAATGAAAAAGTAACAAATTAAATATGTAAAAGTCTTCTTGAATACTTTTGGGATTTTCAAATTAATCCTATCTGTGATGCAAACATGATACTTAGATTTCTATGCGTAAGCAGTTTCAACTTCACCTAAAGTTCAACTCCTTGTTACTTTTCTTGAAATGCGACATTGGAAGTATTTTAACTGATAACAAAATGTCAAAATAAAATAAGTTGTTAATTCTATTAGTCTACTTACTTTTGATAAAGTTTTATTAATATGTGCAGCAACACAGGCATTATCTAAATGGCAGTTTGCATTCACATCTTCTGTAGAAAAAGAAAATAGATTATACAGTAGATTATAAAAAAAAATTTTTTCCTAAGCTGACCATATTAATTCCATTGATTTTGCACATGTAATGTTTAAACATTAAAAGGACATTCTGTTACACTTGAGTTTCAGCTTCAGTTTTAGAATACATGTTATTTTATAGAAAAATGAAAGAAAGTAGTTCTAAGGACCACGGTATGTTAATTACATAAAATATATTATCTATATCTTCCATTAAATAAAACAATACCTTTTCTTTTGTTAATTTCATAGAAGATAAAGGAATGCTGGCACATTTCTTGGAAGGTGTAGCTCTGTGATACTTCCCAATTGTGTAATACATATTTTATATAGTTTTTGATCATAAATAACATTTAATAATATAATTTACCTTGGCAGTAAGTACCATCATTAGTGGTGAAGTGTGATTTTCCTGTGGATGTCTGATAACCTTCCTTGCAGGAGCAGTTGTACCCACCATTCACATTTTCACACACCGCGTGATCACCACAGACAACTGATTCACTGCACTCATCTATATCTGGAAATATTTGAAAAATTAATTTTTTATTTAGTGCTCATATCGTTGCTACCTTGTTGATAATGGTTTTATATAGGCTTAGTGGTTTCATATCAAATTTCTCAGAAAAGCACGAAAAATTCTAACATTTCAAAAATGGCAAAACAAACTTAGCTGCATATATTTTTTAACTCTAATTTGCCCAATCCAATTTGACAAAGAATTAAAAACATTATTCATGGGCTAAACTCTCAAACTGCTTTCTGAATAGCATGATTAATCAATAAAGTCGTTATACCAATTTTCATCATTGACAATGTGACATTTAATCTTAATAAAAAAACAATTTTTAAATACATTTAAACTTATTTTTTTTCCAGTATTAAGCTAAATTGATTGTAACAACTCAGTTTAGAGTAAACTGGGGGATAAAAAAGTGATCCATTTTCTTTCCAAAGCTTCATTTTTGCATGTAAGTTAACCTAAAAAACTAAGATATAGCAGAATGTGTTACTGAACTCCCTTAAAATTTTACAACTCATTACTTTTGTTGGGGTTATATTTTACCATTGTTCTTAATACACAATCATCATAGATAAAGTAATTGCACAGAATAAAGTCTTGGATTCTCGGCAGGCATATATTGCAGCCATAATAAAAGTGCGGAATTTTAAGCTCACATAATTTATATTCTTAATTTAAAATTTTACATACCACAGTGAAATATGCTTTAAAATTTATAAATACAGTATACTCCGCCAGTATAAGAAAAGATTCCAAGGAACTGAAAAGTCCTGATCATTACCTTAAATTAACACAAAGATTTTTGTGTTCCTAGCCCAGCTCTGAGAACTTAGAGACTTTCTGTTACATTAATGAATGAACCTGTAGTCTTAAATTTACAATTTGATTTTTTAAAAACTAATAGAATAGCATAATACCACTTGCTTTAATAAAAAGATGAGTAATCAAAGTCTAATTTAAAATGTCGTCTAGCTAGGTATCTTAAATGCAGCTGCTCCTAATTTCTCACTTAAAAATACAATAAAGACAAAAAAAAAAAAAAAAAAAAAAAAAAAAAAAAAAAAAGAAACAAACTCACACCATTAAAAGCTAGAATTTACAGTGAGTCTCTTGCTAGATTCTTGAAGAAATTTCCATTAGCTAGAAAGGCGATGGCACTAGATTTAAGAAGTCAATTAACAGCCCAAGCCTGAAGGAAGATTAGAAAAGCTCTTGTTTTTCTGACAAGTCTATAAATTCACCATCTCTGCTACCCAGAAATCTTCTAAGGAAAGAAGAATGTTGCTGCACCATTATCTCTCTTCCTCTCATTTCTATGTATATTCAGAAACTACCACTCCATAAAAACTAATGGACAGAAAATAAAGTAAGGGACAAGCAGATTGACTCTTGGGATGTGGAGAACCAACGAAGAAAGCATTTAGTCCTGACTAAAGACAGAAGAACACAGGTGGTAGTGTGTACTAGGGCTATTATTATTTTTCTTGTTATCAACGAAGTGGTAAAAAACCTAGCACTAAATCAAAGACGAGTCTTCTTTCTTTTTGAGTGAGGCTGTTGAAATAACACACATGCTCTACCCCAACTGGAAAAACACCCCAATGAAATTGTGAACAGACATATAAAGTATCATAAGTAGAATAACAGATTTAATGGGCAAGAAAAGTTATCATGTTCTTCGAATGTCCATGTTTTGTGGTTTAGATGCCTTCTATGCATAATAGTAAATGAGGTTTCGATTTCTCTCAATTTCGAAACCATTTAAATGTACAACATTCTTGGGAATTTCATTCCAAACCCAATCTCTGAGCAATGTGAAAAATCTTGGCTCTACAAACTCAATTTCTAGCCTCCTTCTTGCACTTTAGACTTAACCGTACACAATCTTGGTGCTCACAACTGATTCTGTTTCAGCTTTTCCCTGTGCCTCCTCCACACTCTTTGGTATTTCTGTTGGGGTTTCTGTTCTAGGTCAAGCCCTCCCATCACTCATTCAGCCAGTCTGTGTTCCAGCATGTCAGCCTTGGATCAAGTAGGGTGTTTCAGGTTCTGAATTCACCAAGTGACATTACAGCAATCTGTAAAAATAATGAGGTAGTATCCTGGGAGGCTAAAATTCAAGATTAAGTTTATGTGATTTTTTTAATAGTCAGACTCCAAATGTTATGAAAGAACATTAATCATCCCATCAAAGTAATGTTTTCCAAACTGTTGTCTGATCTACCTTTTTATTTTTCATTATTTTTTACTAAAATGTGGAAACGAGGTATACTGAATTTGATACTCTTCTGATTCTGGGCTTTAGTGGTAGAGTTTACAGAGTTTAACCCAGTAATGGAATATGTTACCACCTTAACTGGTTGTATGCCTAGGTGGTCAAAGGAGCTTCCAACTGTCCTCAGCCCTACAGCATTCTATGCCCTGTTTTTACCCAGTGATACAGAGAAAACCATAAAACACTGAGAAAGCATCTCATTTCAGAATGAGATGAAACTGTCTTGGCCAAAATGAATGTAACAGCCATTTTGCAGTAAGATCCACACTAACTTTTCCTGCAGTCTCTTGCAGGGCCCAGGTAATTTGAATCTAATAAATCTACTCTGCTTCTTTCTTCCTGCAGTAAAAAGCCACTGGGTTTGCTAATCAGAAGACCTTAATTCAAATCCTGACTCTAACACTCATTATCTGTGTGACCTTGAGTAGTATCTTAAAAAAATACCTTCTAACTCAGAAGAGTCCTATCTCATAACGAATGAGGAAATGTATGTGTAGGTGTTTGGAATATTGCTAGGATGTAGTAGGTACCTGATATTGCAAGTGGAAAATCAGGATCAGTGATTCTATTCATATTGCATGTTTTCCCATTAGCAGGAGCCCTGTGAATAAGTGGGTTTGGAGACACAGATTGACAAAGAGTGTCTTTTTAGGTTGCCATGTCTTGGTAATCGTCCAGGCTGTAAAAGAGAAAAAGAACCCTCTCCCTCATCTTAATGAAAGCTAAATTGCTGCTATGCAATTATTGAAGTCAGGCTAGAATTGACAAAACAGATTTATTAATTGACCTCCTTTCCCCACTGCCAGTTTATCACTTGACTTTATACTAGTAATTTAATATCACTAAATGAAAGCAGATCATTAACAAACTTCATTCATTTGCTACTTTTTCATTAATAAAGTTATGCTTGTTTTTAATGTCTACAATTAGCCAAGCCAGCAGTATTTTGTCATAATCTTCTTTCAAAACACGATCATATGATGGTTATGATTCCTATAATTATTATCAATAATGGAGTTTTCTGATGTTTAACTCCAGACTGCAAAGAAAAACTATTCAATTGTTGGAAATAATTTTCAAAGATAAAATTCGATTTTAATATGATTTAAAGCTAGAAAAAATCTAAAATTATCATAGAGTACCCAAGGACGTAAAACATTATAAGCAGTAAACACTGCTCTAAAGCATGTGGTAAAAGTGAAGGAATTCTTGGCTTCTACTAATTTGGCTTTGAGAGAGTCCTTTCACGATTGGAGGTCTCAGTATCCTCATTCGTGAAACACTGGTCTGTAATTAGGTCTCTCAAGAGCTGGGCTTCTGACATTTTGTTTTTCTGTGATTCCAAGGGTAGAAAAAATATGCATGGTGCTAAATCTCACCCAAACCCTTCCGCTGCAAAATTACCTTATCTGTGAAAAATAGTGTTTGAATTTGGACTAAAGGTAAAGAACTTTCCTTGCATCATTTCTTGCCCTATATTGGAGTCTTCCATTTTCTATTCACAGAGGTTCTTAATGACTATAATTACCAGACATGTCAAATTTAAGGGTCAGCTAAAATTTCAAATCAGAAGCAGTACGCTATAAGGTGATATTCTAATTTAGAAAAGGAATAGATTTATGTTTCTTTGTTGAATTCCCTGAGGATTATCATAGTGCACAATGAAAATTGCTACAGGAATGGAGAAAAAAGAAATAGCTGCACTGCTTCTTGAAAAAGCTTAATCCTTAAGGACAAGAAAAACCGGTGAGAAATAACATTTTTCTAGAAACTGAGTTTTCCACTGAATAATCCTTCAAACAAAACAGTTAAAAACAGAAGGACACAACAGCAGGTGCTGGGTTTTAATACAGTTAGTGCATTTGCTGACTACTTAAGATAGCTAAAAAGGGAATTAGCAAAAACTTAGGGCCATTCCACAGTATCTCAACAGAAATGAGTACTGAGAGAAAGGCTCTTAAATTACAAATATACTACACCCCCTTAAAACCCTGGCATTCAATCATCTTTGTGTGTGTGTGTTTTCTCTGTGTCTATGACTCAGTGTTTTCTAAAGTAGGAATTCTCTACTTGAAGGAACATGGACAGAGAAATATAGCCCTTTGTGAATTGAGGGATATTAAAAGTAAACACGATCAGATAAAAAGACAGATGTCTTCTAGAGACAAGGGACATTAGGGAATGGAGAACACAGTTACAATTATATTAAATTACAGTGATTAAGATGTTACAAATTAGACTTCTTCACTAACTGGAACATTTCTGCTAAAGCTTACAGAGCTATGTAATGATAACTTAACTATTAAAGGTAAAACACACACATTATTTGACATTCTAAGACTAGCAACAAGAATATAAGCTTGAAAAGAACAAATAGCAAAGTACTGTAAGTTTTCTGGGCAGAATCCCATATATTCCTATTTCCCGAATTTATTGTCATGCTAGATTCCAATAAATTGTTTTTCAGCAAACACTAAAGATAAATTATCGTTCAATAGAAATAGCATTATTTTCTCATATTTTAAATATTTTATACCATTGCAAAACTTGACTCACTGCATTTGCATGAATCACATTAATGTAGGAGATGTAAATGGTCCGCTCGTTTATGTATCCGTGGAAATATCAGTAACAATGGCTTTCTGTCTAGAAAGCCTGTGATTCTGGTCCTACTTTTATTCTAAATGTGTGAGTCTAGAGTAGCCCTTCACTTCCCTTGGCAATAAAATGAGGAAAATAAAATCTTCCCTGTTTACATAGCAGAGTAAATGTTGTAAAGCTAGGTACATAAGACTGGATAATTTCTTTAATACAGACATTTCACAGATAAATTTTCTTTGAACATTGTATCCTAACTTATCATATGTGAATAATATTTCACTAGGGAACTAAGCAAAGGCTTTAGTGTGATCTAGATTAACTAGAATATGTCTCTTTTATTTAACTATGCAATGCAAAAGCAGCACACTATTCCTGTCTATGTTGCGTATATGTTCCTAAATTCTAGTCCCATATCTAGCCTTGGCTATATGATTAAATTCTCAGGGCCTAAATTCATCTATTAATTTCATAGCTTAACAATCATAATTAATTATACTAGTTATTGGAAAATTGGATATGTTTTTAGAATCCATGGTTAAGATGATTTAACATTTATTTTCAAAGTTAAAAGTCTTCAGCTTCAGAAAATTTGCTTCTGAAAATTGTTCATGTTAATGTTCTAAATGACCTTTTTTTTTCCCTCAGACTGTAATCCAAATTCTATAGGAGCTGATAAATCACATGTATGACCAAATTAGAAGAATATTTTTTACAAATCTTCTAGATATTCTCTTCAAACTCAGAATACATGAATAATCACTTAGGGATTGAATTGAAATTACTATCTACACAGAGGACATTTAAGTGAACCTGAGATGATTTTCTAAATAGGACTTTAGTATTCAGAATAACTTAATGCAGATCTGAAGTGTGACTAACTTTCATCAAGGCAGAATTAAAACCACTAGGACAAATCTTTTGTAACTAATGACTGAAAAACTGTGGAACCCATTGCAGAGTGCACATTTATAAATCATCAGTATCTTATAATACAAATAACAATTTTCTTGAGTTAATGTATTTTTCTTCATTATAAATATTTATTCTGTTGTTTGCCACCATGCTAGATCTCATGGCTTCATGAAACACTTTTCTTTGTTTCTGTAAACTATTTGATTTTCTCAAAAAATTTTTTTTCTTCTATCCCTGGATAAATATTTCATAGTAACTAATCATAACACCATTAGAGAAATAAAGAAATTGAAAATCTTTAATAACTAGAGTACCATCAGGGTCTGGTAGAATTTGGTTCAAATATTATTTAATCTCTGGAGGTAATAACAAACAATAAGAGATAGGTATACATTCTAACTTAGATAATTGAACTTACCTATGCAGATGGTTCCATCATTAGTGATAAACCTGTCTTGGTTACTGCTGGATCTAAAACCAGGTACACACATACAATAATAACTTCCCTCTGTGTTAGTGCAATTAGCATTTTCACCACAGGACTGGGTTAAATTTCCACACTCATTATCATCTGTGGACATATCAATTAAAAACATGATTTTTATATAATTGACATAAACTTCTACTATTTTTTCATCAGCATTTGGGAATTTCAACTGTGAAATAATTTAAGGTAATGCCATGTTTATTTCTAAGAAAATACTAAAGAATCAACATTCCACAATTATCTTATTCTTGTTTATAATGTGAAAACTTCTTTGCAGTTGCAAAGCAAAATAGGATCTCTTACTTTTAAAGCACTATATAAAACTATTAAATCTATATTGTGATTTTTTAAAAAAATTATGTAATTTAATTATAACAATGTCAATAAATATATGCTCTTTTGTGAATTTATAATATTCTTCTTGAACAGTCAAAAGCACATCACAAGTTAAAAATGAAAAATCCGATTACAAATTGACATGCTCATCATTTGCTACTTATTTTCATCCTTTGTTTCATAGAAAAATTTTGCAATACTAGGTTTGCAATCTCTTAATTTATTCATTAATGCATTTATTCATAACTACATCATTATTTTGTTCTACAAAAGAGTACACAATACAAAAAAATCTAAAACAAAATTATAACATGGTCTTTACCCTTACACTCTTACAATATAATTTACCAGAAAAGACAAAAGTTCAGAAATCTTTTTTAAAAATCAGAAAGCAGATTTACATTATTGTTAAATAAACAGATTAGAAAATATGTGCTTCTCAGAGGTGACTATGATGGGCTGGAGGAAGAGAACATTTTCCAGTGACATGAGACCCTGTTGTGGGTTGAATTGTGTCTCTCAAAAAGATATCTTCAGGTTCTAACCCCATGGTGTCTGTGAATGTGATGTTATTTGGTAATAGAACGTTTGCATATGTAATCAAGTTAAATTGGGGTCATACTAGATTAGAGTGGGAAAGTTGCTGAAAATATAATAGTAAGTAAGATAAACTGTGAATAGTTATATAAAATTCTGATGAGTTAAACCTTTAACATGTATGTATTTAATTTATCTAAACTATGTATTATGTAACTCTATATGGCTATATATATACATATATACTCAGAAAGCAGACATTTATGTCTATGTATGCATAGAAGAGAAATTAGTTTCTTAAAATTAAATGAGAGTGGCTCACAAATTGAACACAAGCACCTAAATCAAGTTACAGAAAAAAATTTCACCCACTTTGAGTCTGATTCAATCATCCAGTTACTCAAATATTTATGGAGCTTCCCAGTTCCCAAATGTGAATATGTCTATACTGGGAAATAAGTAAAAATTAATCAAAAGTCAGGATCTGTGCCCTGCTGTCAGAGTTCACATTCTAAAGGCAAGTTAACAGAGAAGCATATAATTGAGTTTTTATTAAAATAAAAGTTTTCATTTTTATCTCTAAATTTGACTCCCTTCCCATCATACTGGGAGAAGTTTATATTAAACTTTAAAAGAAATTGTGCTCTCAGATCAGTTATTGGTAATATAGAGGACAATGAGGATTGTATCCCTTGTGGGCTATAGCTGCAAAAATGATATGCAAAAATACAGGAAAAAAGGACTCACTAGGTCTGAGATATTGGTCAGAGTCCAAGAAAATGAAGCGCTTTATATCACCTGACTATGTTTCTAAAAATAAATTATCTTACTAGTATGTTACTTAACTCCAACATGTTTTTACTAATCTTGGGTAACATTAATAGGCAGAAAAACCCCGAAGATTGATATTAATCTCTCCCTATTATACGGTTTTGAGCACATGACTTCTTAGCTTTCTTATCAAGAATTTGGAAAGAAAATATTTCCTTACCTATCTCTCCATCTCCTGGACTGGATACACAATATGGACAAATTCCCTAATGGTCCAACTCAAATCTTGTTCAGTAAAATACCACTTATCTGAAAGTAACCTCCTCTCTTCCCTCAAGATAGTGGAGATAGGCAAGAAATTATCTTTGTGAAGTAATATATAAATATGAATTATTTAAACAGCCTTAAACTTTCCAGCATCCAACTTCATAATAATTAATCTTCAAGGAGAAAGTTTCTTTGGATGGGTATAATATAGAAAAATATTGAAAAAAGCCTGCTTCTTTTGTGTTCTTATTTCTAATGTTCACATCAATTTACCAGTTATATTACCTACTCCCTGCATATCTAATCCTTCCTGGTGGATTATAAAGTAAATATTTAGATTAAGACGTCCCTTGAAATATTTATTATAATACAGTTACATCGTAGATAAGTTTTAAAATGTTATCAAAAATTGCCAATAAGGAGAATTACGTGGCATTCTTTCACCAAAAATTTGTCGTGGCTCATGTCTAACACACTTAGTTGAGCATGGCAAGAAGAAAGGCATACACACAGCTGCTAACTTAAAGGCATCCATGGCCCCTGGAGAAGATTTATAAAGACCCAAATTATTAGATTGTGGTGTGTGTAACAAATAAAAGAGGCATTTAGTAGTGCAGTGGTATTGTATCTCAGAGAAGGGAATGGCTTCCTCAGGTTTGTTTTCAGGATAAAAGAGTGAAGATTATTCACAGGGAGGGCTTAGAAGAGAAAGTGATGATTGAAGTCAGGCATCGAAGTATAAGCAAGGGTTTAGACAAACAAAAGGGGCTGCAAAATCCATCAGGAAAAAGAGAAAGTTTACTCAAATGCCTGAAGGCCTGCAGGAGCAGCATCACTTAGAGGAGAATTATGTTGTTGAACGCTGGATACAAAGGTAGAGGCTGTAGGGTAAGAATTTGTGCAAAAAAAAAACCTGATTGGATTTGAGTTTCAAAGTAGTTTTTGAAATATAAGGAAAACCAGCTAAAATCCAGGTAGACTTGGTAGAACACTGTACGATTTGAGGAACTCACCAAAACAGAGTCAGGAAGAAAGAAGGAGGCTATTTCAGAAATATTTAGGTGTTAAAAGTCAGTGATATGGAAGGAGAAAGAAAAGTGAGAGGCATTAAACTAAATTAGCCATGAATTGAAAATTGTGGGTGATGGCTACATGAAGATTTTTATATCATATATTATTGTTTTTACTTTTGTGTATTTGAAATTTGTCTTAATAAACTAATATTTAAAATGTCAGTGGGGCTTGGAGATTCACTGGATATTTGAGTTGGCTGAGGAGTGAGGAGAAGCAAAGATGACTTGGGGAATTTGACAAATAATCGATCCACTTACCAGGGCAGGAAGAAGCAGAGAAGGAGCTTTCTTCCAGGTTAAGATAGTTCACTTTTGGACATGAAAAGATTAAGGTGCCTGAGTTAACTGGGGACATTTCAGACAGGAGTATCAACAATTGCATAGTCAACCATATATCCACAAGGTGTGTAAACCTGAGACAAAGGTCAAGACGC
>RJWJ010032364.1:0-18562 GCA_004363605.1 Indri indri
TTGTTGGAAAATGTCAGCTCTCCAGCACTAGCATGAGGCTAGTGTTTGGAATTATATCCATATAAACTTATTGTGCATCCCTATTCACAAGGACATAATATTATTAACTCCAAAGAATGAGTGGGATTTTTCAGCACCTTTATAAGGTGACAACAAGAAAAGCCAAAAGCAAAATATCCCTTATTCTGTGAATGTTTTTGCATGAGTTTTGTCCTGGGCTACTTACTTACTGGGTATACAATCATTAAAAAAAAAAAAAAACTAAATAGGCATTGTATACACCCTTGTAGTAAACCGCAAATGAAACTCACAGGGGATAATTGTGATAGGAAAAGAGAAGGTGATGTGATTGGAGCTAGCACTGGGCACTGCTCTGGAAAGCTGGTCCAGCTAAGGACCAACATACAACAAGTAGGAGACTGGAGTTATAAGAATGTGTTTCTAAGATTAAGGAAAGGGTATCCAAAGGGTCAGCTGGTAAAGATATATCTCCTTTACCAGGCAGGTGCAGTCATCCCCCAGCTGCTGTGAGTGTTCCCTGCCAAGCCTTCATGGGTACACTCTTCTCCAGAGAATAGCCTCCAGCCTGTGGGGCCTCCTCACTGATGATGCCTAAGGGGTTATGCCTTCCCCAGGGGTAGCCCACAGCCAACAGCTAGCTGATATGGATGTACAAGAACCTGGACCTCTTGCCTCAATTTTATGGCATCAGTCATGTTCTAGAGCTCCCTACGGGTTAGGTTTAAGCCTAGACTCTAGCTAAAGTCACTTCTTTGTTTAGCTTTTTTCTCCTGCCCTATCCTCCTTCCCTTACTTCCTTACAGGTTTCTCCTGAGAGCATTCTCTCAAATAAATCACTAGCTCAAGCCTCTGCTTTTAGGCCACCTGACCTAATACTTTGCTTAGCGCGAGCCCTAACAGAAGCCAGTTCTTTAGAATGTACATGTTCTAAAGAAGGGATAGGTAACTCACATTACTTGAAGGACTCCAAGGAGCTGAAAAGCAGGGGCTCAGGTTAGAGATCCCTTCAGGCTGGTAGGCAGGGTGGACTCCAGAATGTCAGGGTAGCATAATGGTTAAGCACATGGAATCTGGAACTTCACAGCACTGAAATTCTGGTTCTAACATTGCTAGCTCATCTTGGGTAAGTAGCCTCTCTGGTTCCTGTTTATCAGTACGTGGGGATATCTGAGTAGAACTAATACAATGTCTTGTAGATTGTATGTCCTCAATGTATTTGTATAAAATTAAACTCATTTTTTACATGACCCATTCTCAAACATTGGCTAATATGCTTTGCTCTTCCCTGCTCCTTTTATAGTTGTTGTTTTTTTTTGATGTTGTTGTTGTTGTTGTTTCTTTGTTTTTGAGACAGGGTCTTGCTCTGTTGCTTAGGCTAGAGTGCAGTGGTGTCATCATACCTCACTGCAACCACAAACTCCTGGGCTCCAGTGATCCTCCTGCCTCAGTCTCCCGAGTAGCTGGGGGTTACAGGTGCCCACAACCAAACCCGGCTAATTTTTCTATTTTCTGTAGAGATGGGGTCTCGTTCTTGCTCAGGCTGGTCTTGGACTCCTGGCCTCAAGCAATTCTCCCTCCTCAGCTTCCCAAAGTGCTGGGATTACAGGCGCGAGCCACTGCAGCTAGTTTCCTTTTACAGTTATTATTACTCAAGAGGAAGGTGAATCAGATCTCCTGGTCCCCAAATCAATGATGTTATCAACACACCATGTTTCCAGCTTTCTTGATCTGAGGAAAGTCAGCCATCTTTCACCAATATCTGATACTACAGAAGCTCTTGATAAGAGCATCATGTTTTTTAGTTATTTTGGTGGCCTTAAAATTTGTCCACATAATCATTGATGCTCTTCCCTTCAAAAAGTGAGCTTAATTCCCATTTCCTTGAGCGTGCCTGAACCTTGGGATTCACTTCTAATGAATGGAATGTGATCAAAGTGATGGCATACCTCTTCTGAGACAGGTCAAAATGAGCATTTGGCTTCCTCCTTGCTCTTGCTCTTGCAGCACTTGCTCTGGGGTAAGCTAGTTGCCATGTCATGAGAACATTCAAGCAGCACTATGGAGAGAACCACGTGGGAACTCGGGTCTCCTGCCAATACCAGGAAGGAACTAAGGCTGCTGCTGCCCAAAGGCCATGTGGGTGAGCCATCTTGGAAGCAGATCCTCCAGCCCCAGTCAAACCTTCACATGACTGCAGCCCTGGGTGACATCTTGACTGCAACTTCAGGAGAGACCCTGAGTCAGAGCAACTCAGCTAACTCCTGAAGGTAAAGAGAAAGATTTACATTTCCTTTCTGGGCAATTTTCAGGTGTTTGGAAAAACAGAGTCCCAGCAGGTTGCCTGCCAGCAGAGAGAGCAGAGAGAGAGCTCACAGGATTGATCCTCAGCTCTTATTAGAAAATTACAGGATTATTTTCCTGTTATTTCAGCAAGGCTGTCCTTACATTCAGTACTTGCCTTTTTCCCAGAGATTTCTCTCCTTGAGTCTCTGTCTCAATAGGCCTGTTCTGCAGGCCTCCTGTAATGAAATTGTCCGGATCCCCCATCTTCCTCTTTCTTGGTCTACTTTCCTCTGTTTACTTTTAATTTTGTGGAGCATATCCCCAAGTACATTCATAAGAAAGTTTATGTGGGAGGCACATTTTCTGAGTTCTTGCATATCTGAAAATGTATTTATTGTTTTTTTAATTTTAACTTTAATTTTTATTTTTTTTGAGACAGAGTCTCACTCTGTTGCCTGGGCTAGAGTGCCGTGGCATCAGCCTATCTCACAGCAACCTCAAACTCCTGGGCTCAAGCGATCCTCCTGCCTCAGCCTCCCGAGTAGCTGGGACTACAGGCATGAGCCACCATGCCTGGCTAATTTTTTCTATATATATTTTTAGTTGTCCATCTGATTTCTTTCTATTTTTTTAGTAGAGATGGGGTCTCACTCTTGCTCAGGCTGGTCTCGAACTCCTGAGCTCAAGCAATCCTCCCACCTCGGCCTCCCAGAGTGCTATGAAAATGTATTTATTCTGTCCTTAAATTTGATTGATAATTTGTCTGAGTGTTATTGCACTATGATAGGTTTGCAATAATTTCTCCTCAGAATTGTGAAAACTCATTGCTTCACAGTCATCTAACATCCAGTTCTATTGAGAAGCCTGAGGCCATTTTGAATCTTTATAAATGGTATGTCCATTTCTCTAGGAAGTTTTTAGGATCTGCCTATGCCTGTGTTCTCAGTTTCCACATTGATGAGCTTAGGTATAGGTCATCGTATCCTGCACAGGGGGTTGGGGTAGGGTTAATTTGGAAACTCAAATCATCAGGTCTGATGATTTTTGCTTTCCTTTCTCCTCTTTTTCTGGAATTCTTATTAGTCAAATATTGGATCTCTTGAATTGCTCTAATTGCTTTACTGTATTATCTTTTCATCTATGTTTTTCTCATATTCTGGAAGTAATTTCTTTGACTTTATCTTTTCATCCTAATTCTAATTCTTCTCCTCCCCAACACTTATATATTTATTTTCCAAGTGTTTTTTTCTTTTTTTCTTTTTCATAGCATATTTTTTATTTGTTTAATGAAAGCAGTAGTTCCCCAAATAACTCGGAATATACTAAATCAGAAGTTATTTACTCTCTGCTTTTGATGTTTTTTTCACTTCATGTTTTTTAAGTGCAATCTTCAAAGAATTATGGAGGCAATTCAGTATATGAAGAGAATGGACCGTGCAAACAAATAAAATCAATTTTGTAGACTTGGGCAAATTTATCTTTAAAATAAAGATAATTCAATGTTGTTAAAATTTTACATATACTTTTAGATACATATATACACACTCAATTCCAGTCACATGGTAGGTGCTGAATTTATGGTAGCTCTAATTTTTCCTCTTTTATGTATTCAGTTCTCAAAAATATTGTAATAAAAATGACAGCAACTTCGTGTGTGAGGTATGCCACCAGATGGCGCCAGTATACTAGTCTCATGAACAGAATTGTAAAGTGGAAGCTTGACTTCAGAAGTCTTAGCTTTTTTAACACACGTTTGAGTATTCTGGCACTTATCTTACTGAATAAAATCTGGCAGGATATGCACCAATAATGTAATCATAATTTCCTATGGATGATGGAATATAGGTAATTTTTGCATTTTTTAATTCTTCAATAACTAATACTATTCAAGTGATGCAAATCAAAATCATATAATATATATCTGTAAAATTTCAACAGTAGATATACAATATATAGCTCTTAACATTTGGGAGGGAAATAAATTAACATATAGGTGAAAACCGATGACTTACAATTTTCTTGTCACTATTTTAAATTTTTATTCCAAAGCTAATCTCATGATCAGACTTTCATCAGAATGTTTCTTTTCATCTAATCCCATTAAAAAAATCAGGGACACTTGTGGTAACATAGCATCAAAAATATTACATACCTAGACTGTATCTAACGAACGATGTATACGACCTCTATGAAGAAAATTACAAAGCTCTCAGCTCCCCCCCAGTTGATTTGTGTATTCAGTACAATTCTGATGGATAGCTCAATGGATTTTTTTTTTCAGTTACAAGGGGCAAGTTGACTAGATAATTTTAAAATATGTATGAAAGCGCCAAGAGCCAAGAATGGATAAAACACACTTGAATAAGAGCAAGCAAGATGGTTTGCCTACCATACAACATTTTTCATATAGTTATTAAGATAGTGTGCTATTGGTACAAGGTTAACAAAATAATAAAGCAGAATAGAGAGCCTAGAAATAGACCCACGCAGGTTTCAATACTTAATAAATGGCAGAGAGAGTTATGGAGAGAGGTTGGACTTTACAATAAGTGATACAGATATCATTGATAGTCATATAAAGAGAAAGAATGAAATTGAAACCCTATCTCATACCATGCAAAATTATCTATTTTAGTTTGCCTAAAGACCTCAAGGAGAAAGTGTTTGAAATTAATATTGGGAGGAAGTGGACTACTTAACAAGATACAAAAAGTCTCAGTCATAAAGGAAAAGATTGGTAAGTGTCAATGTATGAAGATAAAATGTATTTTATTTATCATATCCTTTGACCTAATGTTCTGCACTCTTTCATGTGATGATCAGTCAGATGGGGCCCCACAAAGAGACACAGGAAAGGCTCTGGAAAACAGAATTTATTATACTCACAGGTCCTAGAGAAGGGGTCACCCCATGCCATGGAGGGTCACGGGAAGGCTCCAGGTGGCAGAACACAGTGTGAGGGGAAAGCACGTAGGCCATGCCTTTATTGGAGTTTCTGTGGGAAAGTCAAGGCAGGGAGAATAAACAGTTTGGGACCGGCTTTTGAATAATTTTGGTGGGCTCTAAACTCTAAGAATAGTCCCTGCTTGTCTGGTACCTGGCCCAGGGATAATATAGGCAGAGGAGTATTGCGAGCAGAGGAAGCATGGCTCTGGATTGATTAGTTTGCAATCAAAGTCTGAATCCTTTGATATCTCTAAGAATTGAATAGCTCTGGAAGGGACAGTCTCACCCTAGCCAGAAAGACGTTTTAAGATGTCAAAACATTATAATATACAAAAATAAATATGAACAATATATCCAAGATTGTCATTCTTGGATATATAGCGCGGGTAAACCCTTCTTCAAATGCACCTGGAGAAATGTAGAAGAATATTCTTAGCAGCATTGTTCATGATAACTCCAAACCAGAAGTAGTATGTACTGTCCATCAACAGTAGAATGGATAAACAAATAGTGGTATGTTTATACAAAGGAGGACCATACAGCAGTGAAGATGAACAAACTACAGCTATAACTTCAGAGTATATATATGACATATGATATTGAGCAAAAATATCTAAAAACGAGCATAGACTTTGATTTCATTTCTATAAAGTTCAAAACCAGGACGGTGTTTCTTTTTCCTTTTCAGTCTGCAGGAGGAGCTATTTCTTCACTTAAGTGGATTTGTGCTTCCACTTATACTCAATTTAACTCCCAATCATTATGGAATATGTTATCCATCTGCTACAAAAAAAAGAATCATTTCGCATTTTTTAAAAAAAATTTTAATGTGAATTTTATTTCATTTTTTGTGACAGAGTTTTGCTCTGTCGCCTGAGCTAGGGTGCTCTGTCCGCCTGGGCTCAAGTGATCCTCCTGCCCCAGCCTCCTAAGTATCTGGGACTACAGGCACACCACAATGCCTGGCTAATTTTTCTGTCTTTAGTAGAGACGGGGTCTCACTCTTATCCTCCCGCCTTGCCCTCCCTGAGTGCTAGAATTAGAGGTATGAGCCACCATGCCCAGCCCATTTTGCCTTTTTATCAGGAGAAGCGCAATTCTCCCTGGTACTAAAAAAAAAAAATTAGGACTCATGTTGTCCTGGTTATAGCTGGCAGCCATTTTATGACTAAGAGGGAAATTCACTTATTATTTATATTAGTCCCCCTTTTTGGGTGGATTTCTGAGGAGTTCCTACATAAATAATTATGTCATCTATAAAATTCTTCTTTTCTATATTTCATGTCTTTTTACAAATGCCTTAATGTAGTGGCTCAGTCTATAGTACAATGTTGAACAGAAGTGGTAAGAATGAGCATGTTTACCTTGATCCTAATCTTAGGGGACATTAATTGTGGGCTCTTCATAGATACTGTTTATCAGATTGAGGAAATTCCCTTCCATTCCTAGCTTGATAATTGTTTATATGATGAATAAGTGTTCAATTTGACAATTAAAATTTTTTAAATTTTTATTGTGGTCAAATACATACAACATAAAATTTACCATCTTAATCATTTTTAAGTGTGCAGTTCAGCAGTATTAAATACATTCACGAAGTTGTGTAAGCATCACCATCACCACCATCTATCTCTATTACTCTTTTCATCTTGTAAAACCAAAATCTGTACGCATTAGGCAATAACTCCCCATTTCCTCCCCACCCAGCCCCTGGAAACCACCATTCTACTTTCTTTGATAAATGTTTTTTTCGGTATCTTTTGAGATGGTTATATGTTTTTCACTGTATTCTGTTTATTCTGTTAATGGAGTTAATTATGTTGACTGATTTTTTTTTTTTTTTTTTTTTGAGACTTGGTCTCACTCTCTTGCCTGGGCTAGAGTGCCATGGCATCAGCCTAGCTCACAGCAACCTCAACGTTGATTGATTTTTGAATGTTAAACCAAACAAACTCACATTATGAGGCTGAACTCTGTTTGGTCATGCTGTATTCTCCCAATTATATATTGCTAGATTTTATTTGCTAATATTTTATTAAGGATTTTTACATCTATGCTCATGAAGGCTATCAGTATGTAATCTTCTTTGTTTCAGTTTTTAAATTTTTATTTATTTACTTATTTTAGGAGTGACAACTTCTAGTAATTTTCTTTTTTAAAAATATTTTTGTCGGGTTTTGGTATTAGGTTATCCTGGCTTCATAAAATGAATTGGGAAGTATTCTCATCTCCATTTTATAAGAGATTTTGTATTGAATTGTTTTTATTTATTACGTAAATGTTTGAAAGAATTCACCAGTAGTGCTATCTGATTTTTCCTTGTTGGAAGGTTTTAAATTATGAATTTCTGCAGTAAATATAGGCCTATTCAGGTTTTCTTTTTCTGTCTGTGTCTAATTTAGTAATTTATACCTTTTAAAACATTTGAACATTTCAGGTAAGTTGTTTAAATTTATTGAGGAAATTGTGCAATTGCTGATTGCACATCTGAAAGTAATATCCCTTTCCGCCTTCTGCCCCCCTTATATTTCTTCTGGTTATTTTAAAGATTTATCTCTTTGGTTTTAGTATGATGTTGTTAAGTGTGGTTTTCTTTCTGTGCCGTTCTTAGCATTTTTTGAAACTATGGCTTAATGTATTTCTATAGTTTTGGAAATACATCAGCCATTAACCTTTAAATTTTTTTTTTCTTTTATAGAGATGGAGTCTCATTATTTTGCCCAGGCTGGTCTTGAACTCCTGGCCTCAAGCAATCCTACCTCAGCCTTCCCAAAATGCTGGGATTAGAGGCATGAACCACTGCCCCAGGCAATGCCATTAACTTTCACAGATTGTTTCTTTACTATTCCCTCACTCTCTTCCTTTCTCTGAGACTTCAATTCCATGTATGTTAGATATGCCCCATATGTCTCCTACACTTTTTTTTCCTCTGCATTTTTCATCCATTTGTATTTCTGTGCTTTGGTCTGGATATTTTATTATCATCAGTTTCCCAGATCCCTAAATTTTTTCACAGTTGTGTCTATCTGTTTTTAAATCCATACACTGAGGGTTTTTTAAAATTTCAGTTGTAGTTTTTAATTCTGGTATTCCATCTGTTTGGGGGCATTGTTTCTTGTTGCCTGCCAAAATTCTCAATCTTGTTATAGTAGTTATTTTATTGCTGCACCACAGACTTAGTGGCTTAAAACAGCACAAATTTATTATCTCACAGTTCCATGAGTCTGAATTTTGGGTGCTGAGCTAGGCTGGGTTTTCTGCCCAGTATCTTACACTTCAGATGTCAGCTGGGCTCATTCTTATGTGGAGGCTTTCGGGAAGAATTTGCTTTCAAGCTCATCCAGGTTATTGAAAGAATCCAGTTCCCTTTGGTTATAGGGTGGAGGTCCTGGTCTTTTAGTTGGCTGTTGGCCAGGGGGCACTCTTGGCAGCCTGAGGCTATCTGCTGTTCTCTGCCATGTTGTCCCCTCCATCTTTAAACCCAGGAGTGGGGAATCTCCAAACATCCAGTCCTCCCACACTTCTTTCTTCAGGAGAGTCCAGGCAACCTAATTAGATCAGGGCCACCACGGACAACCTGCCTTTCTTTTTTTTTATTTTTATTTTTTTGGAGACAGAGTCTCGCTCTGTTGCCCAGACTAGAGTGCTGTGGCATCAGCCTAGCTCACAGCAACCTCAAACTCCTGGGCTCAAACGAGCCTCCTGTCTCAGCCTCCCGAGTAGCTGGGACTACAGACATGCACCACCATGCCCAGCTGATTTTTTCTATTTTTCTATTTTTAGTTGTCTGGCTAATTTCTTTCTATTTTTAGTAGAGACAAGGTCTCGCTCTTACTCAGGCTGGTCTCGAACTCCTGAGCTCAAACGATCCTCCCGCCTCGGCCTCCCAGAGTGCTAGGATTACAGACGTGAGCCACCACGCCCGGCCAACCTTCCTTTCTTAAATTGAAGTGTCCCATAAGTCATAACATAATCGTGAAGTGACTATCCCATCATATTCACAAGTCCTGCTACACTCAAGGAGAGACGATGACACAGGGTGTGTACAACGGGAGTGGGCATCTCGGAAGTTATTTTGCAGTACCAGAACAGACTACCCCTTGGTCTTTCATGTATTTGAACATATTAATCATTTAAAAATTATTGTCTAATAACTGTTTTCTGGATTATGTGCACATCTGTTTTCACTGTCTGTTTTGTTCTTGGTTTTCCGTCATGACTTGTCTTCTTGTGTCTTTGATTATTTTTCATTGTATTTTGAGTACGGTATGTAAAAAATTGTAAAGATACTTTGAGGCTCTGAAAAATGTTGTTTTCCTCTGTGAGGTTTTCCTTTTGCTCCTTGCAGAAAGTAGTGCTTGGATCCTGATTAAACTTATTCATCAGAATTTTAAATGCTTCAAGGCTGGGATTTAATCTCTGTCAGGGTTGGTCTTTTTCTGCTTCATTCTTACTCCTAGGATATGCTCTCAGCATTCTAATTAAAAGTTTTAGTTACTATCAGATGTCTCCTCATTCTTGGATCTTAAATTTTCATTTTTGTTCCCTTATCCCTGTGATTCTGAGTGAGTCTCTGCTCACTTCTCATATGCCACTTTTGAAATTGGCATTGTCTTGAGGTGGGGGAAGTGACCCCAAATACGAGGCTCAGGCTCTCCTCTTTTGAAAGTCAGTCACAAAATTCATCACTACCTTGGCACTCTCTGATGCCTTCAGAGAAATTTTTAAAAATTTTCAGCTCTTTCAATTATTTTAACAAGGGGTTGTTATTAAACACCCTGTCTACCATGCCAGAAGATGAAATAGTGGAATTGCAAACTAATAGTGACGTATTGGGCTATCCTTTGAAAGTCAGTAGAGTTGGATTTCTACCTGATACCATATGCTAAAAATATTTCATATGAATTAAATATTCTAAAATAAGAAATTTAAAAACCACATTATAAAAGCACAAGCAGAAAATGTATTTATAATGTTAAAGTATATGCAAATCATCAATTATGTTATTATGTTATATGAATTTTAAGACTTCTAGATGATAAAAATACCGTAAAATTATGAAAGAAACATCTGGATAGGAAAAATATTTGTAGCATCTACTAGAAGTAGAATGAATCTCTATTGTACAAGTACTGCTAAAGTCATTAAATACATAAAGATATGAAAAAGACATAAATAAGAAATTCACAAAAGAAAATAAATTGCTAGTAAACATTATGAGATGTTTAACCTCATTAATAACCAGACAAATAGAATTTTCTATCTACTAGCATCGAATATGATATATTTGATAATAATCTTAGAAGGATTTAGACAACCTCTTTGTTAGATTATGTATCGATACGGGTTTTTGGAAGAAAATTTGTCAATATACATCAGGTTTTAAAATGCAAATTTATGTTAAAAAATAAAAATTACTTTCCTGTGAAGCATGTTTAAAAAAATAAAAAATAAAATGCAAATCTGCTTTGATTCCAGAAAAATTTTAAACATATTAAAATTGAAGCATAACACAGCTATTTAATACATAAAAGTGTAAAGAACATAAATGTATGTCTTGGTGACTATCACAAATCAAATACTCATGTAACCATAAAGTGTGCTTCTGGGACTCTATCCTTTGGAACTATCCCCAAAGGCAAACAGAGATTTATACAAGGATATTAACTTCAGCTTGTTTGAATTTTATAAAATTTCGATTTTCTTAAAATTTAACTTTAGAGACATTTCTATGTGATCACAGCTCTGTTCTAGATAATTAAGGGAAGGATATAGTATATTCTTTTTTTTTGAGACACAGTCTCACTCTTTTGCCCAGGCTAGAGTGCCGTGGCGTCAGCCTAGCTCACAGCAACCTCAAATTCCTGGGCTCAAGCAATCCTTCTGCCTCAGCCTCCCAAGTAACTGGGACTACAGGCATGTGCCACCATGCCCGGCTAATTTTTTCTGTATTTTTAGTTGTCCGATTAATTTCTTTCTATTTTTAGTAGAGACGGGGTCTCACTCTTGTTCAGGCTGGTTTCGAACTCCTGAGCTCAAACAATCCGCCCGCCTCGACCTCCCAGAGTGCCAGGATTACAGGCGTGAGCCACCACGCCCTGCCGGATATAGTATGTTCTTGAGACCTACAAATACGGGGGAAGCAGCATCTCTAGTGTGGGGGAAGACTCCAGACAGCCTCTCACAGGATGGTCAGTGAACATGACTCCTGGGCAAAGAAAACACCGGGAAGAACTTGAAGGACTTGTGAGGATGCATGAAGTCAGTACCCCCAGGAAATTCAGAAGTTACCCAAGGACATTAAAGGAAGACTACATTCCTGTGTGGGGACATGGGCATTTGAAGTCTTTAAATTTTGTTTTTTAATGCAGGTACTGCCTTATTTCATACTTAAAAGCTACTGAAGCCTGGACATGTTGCTTTCATGTTTAAAATAAGAAGGAAATCAGTACCTGTGCCCACTTTGATAATAAGGAGAATGAGGTCGATGTGTGATGGACCGCATATATCAGAACGTTACACATCTTCTACATTATTTTTTT
This sequence comes from Indri indri, assembly GCA_004363605.1. Classification (NCBI taxonomy): domain Eukaryota; kingdom Metazoa; phylum Chordata; class Mammalia; order Primates; family Indriidae; genus Indri; species Indri indri. The sequence goes on from RJWJ010032364.1 coordinate 11,793, forward strand.
AAACTGGTCAAGTCTGTCCTTTGATCATGCCCAAGCTGTGCCCCAGGGTTTCACCTGGGTCTGTCAGTAAGGTCCAGAGCCACCATTCTATGCCTCTTGGCCCTAAGCCAGAATCAGAAGGCTCAGGGCAGGCGTCAGGCCTAGCATCACCAGGATTTTTCTATACGCTAAGGGCTAAGTAGCAATTGAGGGGCTGAGTAGCAATTGAGGTCAGAGGACGCACCCATGTTATCAGGTTATTGCAGAACAGAACGTGTGGAACAGAGGGGCTGATGTGAGTTTTTCGGGACACTCAAAACAGTTTTTCCAGAAGACCTATTCAGAAGTTTATTTATTTATTTATTTTGTAGACAGTCTCATTCTGTCACCCTGGCTAGAGTGCAGTGGCATCATCATAGCTCACTGCAACCTCAAACTCCTGGGCTCAAGTGATCCTCCTGCCTCAGTCTCCTGAGTAGCTGAGACTACAGGCTACAGGTGCGTGCCACTGTGCCTGGCTAATTTCTCTAATTTTAGTAGAGATGTGGTCTCACTCTTGCTCAGGCTGGTCTCTAACTCCCGAGCTCAAGCGATCCTCCCACCTCTGCCCCCCAGAGTGCTAAGATTACAGGTGTGAGCCACTGTGCCTGGCCTTATTTTGATTTTTATGATGGGAGTTACATTGGTTAAAATAAAAAATTAAAACACGCAGTTTTTCTTTTAAATTTAACTTGAAAATTTTATTATTCAATTCATAAATTCAGTAGATATATGACTGCATTTTGGGGATCTCACCTGTGGTCATAAATCATGATGTTGATATGGGGACTCTGAGGACTAGGAATCTCACTTTGGGTCTTAGCTTGGGACTTAGAGAGGCAAAAGGCTGATCAAAGGGTTTTTTTACTTCTGCCAGCAATTGTCTCAGGACTAAGAAGAATCATTGGAGGCCAATGAAGCACAGAAAATTTCTGTGGCCTCCTGACTCATAAATAAGTCATAAATAAATGCCTCCCAAACTGTAATTGCCAATCTAAGTGTTGTTTCTTCTAATCCATGAAATTTAATTTTCTTTTGTTATTCTCTTCCCATGCCAGAACATTTGTGGTAAAGAGTGCCGACTGGACAGAAGTTAGAAAAAATTCACAATTTCTGTAATGTAGCCTCAGCTGTTCTGCTTCTGTTTTTATGATTATATCATTACACATAGTGCTACAAATTCACATGAGGCCTGCGCTTGGGTAACCTCGTCTTCTCAGGCCTCCCCAGTTGGGGTCACTGATGGGATCCCTTTAACGGTAACCACATACATCTCAAGTGATTTTGTTCCTATGGCCCCAATTCCTGTGTGTACTCACTGGAATTTGTTTAGCAGTGATAGAAACTTCAAACAGCAGTGGCTTAAACAAGATAGGTGTTTACTTCTCTCACATTTCTTTTTCTAAAGTCCAGGGATGGTCAATTCGGGCCTGCTGTGGTGCTCCATGGTGTCAGGTATCCAGGCTCTTCCTATCCTGCTGCTCTGCCACACTGGGAACGTGGCTTCCACCGTAGGCTCCATGGTGGCTACTCTAGCTTCGGCCATCATGATGCCCACCACAAGGAAAAAGAAAATGAAAGGAAAACATGGGCGTTTACCTTCTCTTCAAGGATTCTTCCCAGAGGTTTCACTCATTTCACTTATTTTCCATACTACTGCCATTCTCTGCTACTTAGTCACATGGCCCATTTTACTTGCAAACAAAACTGGGAATTATCTCCTTTATTTGGGTGCCTATGTGGTCAGGTAAAATTAGAGGTTTCTATCACAACCCCCCAAGGAAGAAAGGGATTACAGATATTGAGGGACAATGTGTAGTGTCCTCTCTGCTTTATGCCTTCCAGATCTCTTTAAAAATCTCACCCATCTCATATCTGTCCTACCTAGGATTCTCCAGAGGGGCTCTCAGAATACTTACAGCAAGTACTGGTCAGGTGCACAGATGGTGTCTTTGGTACTTTTTCTTCTGCTGCAGTCCTTCTGGGTGGTGTCCTTTACTCACAAAGACACCTGTGGGAGCCGGATCAATATCACAGCTGGCAGTGCCTCCCTCAAAACGATGGCATCTATACCAAGATGCGCTTTCTTCCAAAAGTGCCAAAGCTGTTTAGATGGAGGACTTCAAAGTGTATGGTTTTCCTTTAGGAAGTGGAGAGAATATGCCTTTATCACTTTGTGTTACCCCTTATCCCCTGAGAACCAAAATGGTATTGTTTGATTCTCTCTTAGCATGTCTCATACAAATAGCTCTGTCGTGTTCTCCTTAAAGCCCCATCACAGAAATTATATATTGTGTCTTTATCATTGCATCGTAAACATTTTTGATGTTATAAGTCTCATTTCTGGTGATGTTAATTTTGATTAAGTTGGTATCTGCCAGCTTTCTCCAATGTAAGCTGCTGGTTTTCCCTTACTTGTGATTAATATATGTCTTGTGGAGAGATTGAGACTGCGTGAATATCCTGTTCTCAAACTTTTGTCCACTAATTTTAGCATTCATTGGTGGATGCTGTCTTTGACAATTATTGCTATGATGTTTGCCTAATGGTGATATTTCTTTCTTTCTAGATTTATTAATTAAAAATTTTGATGTGAAAAAGCTATCCTTTCTGCTCCATCTATTTTATTTATCCATCAGTAAGGTCTTATGAATATTTATTTTATTCTGAGTTAAAATTCTTATTAGTGTGGGCTTCATAGATATGTGTTTTACTCTATGGTTTTATATTAAACACTATTTTTATTTATTTTGGTGGTCAAATTGTTCCAGTTTTGGTCATTGGGTGCTCCTTCAGGTTGGCTCCTGCATTCTTTCAACAAGCCCTTATCCTTTCTAGAATACTTCTCTATTTTCTAGCATCACAAAATACTATAGGCTCATCTCACACTTTCTTTGCTCCAGTCTTGAGATTATTTTCTGTCAGAAAAAGTCTGACATAATTTCTCAATTTAGTTCATTGACATAGAGAAGCCCAGGACAGCTATCCATGAGGCTTATGTTATGTCCAAGTAGAAGGAATTTACAAGGGCAAAGAAAAGAAAACCCTGACTCATTTCCAGCTAAGGCCAGAAGGATGGTGGAAATGAGAAAGTGAGAGAGAATGAGAGAGCAAAACCATCATCCACGCATACCTCAATTTCTTCTGGTGAGGCTTAGGCTTGGAGAACGGAATGTTTCTGTTTCTTTTTTGTTTGTTTGTTTGTTTGTTTCTTTCTTTCTTTTTTTTTTTTTTTTGAGACAGAGTCTTGCTCCATTGCCCGGACTAGAGTGCCGTGGCATCAGCCTAGCTCACAGCAACTGCAAACTCCTGGGCTCAAGGAATCCTTCTGCTTCAGCCTCCCGAGTAGCTGGGACTACAGGCATGCACCACCATGCCCAGCTAATTTTTTCTATTTATTTTTAGTTGTTTGGCTAATTTCTTTCTATTTTTAGTAGAGATGGGTTCTTGCTCTTGCTCAGGCTGGTCTCAAACTCCTGAGCTCAAACAATCCTCCCACCTCGGCCTCCCAGAGTGCTAGGATTGCAGGCATGAGCCACCGCGCCCCGCAGAGAATGGAATGTTTCATTAGATAAACTGAGGATGACATTGAAGATAGAGTCCTTAGATTACACCCTCCAGAGTAAATGACGTGGCACAGCACAGACAGTCAGAGGGTATGTTGAGGCTTTCTGAGACACATTCATTCTCCATGTAGCCTAGATCATGAGTTGAGAGACAGGGGATCTCAAGATAACCCTGCAGCTGAGGTTGAGTTGGACTGCCAGACGCAGTCATGTCACCTATAAATCTGTAGTCAATGGGAGCTATGGTTAGGCTGAGTCAGCCACAGAAGGCTACTGACCCCTAATCAAGCTGATAAAGTCCAGATCACATATTACATCAGCCACACCAGGCAAGTTGTGCCAGATAGACAGAGGCTACAACTCTGTAGACCGAGGAAGGGAGGGGACAGAACACCAGAGGGCCCTGATTCACTACTGTTGCCATGTGGAAACATAAATATTTCTTTCCCCATATACATTCTCTCCGTATATAGTGGGAGGTTGGGGAGGGAGGAGTTTTTGAGAGTTTGGGCATATTAATCTCAACGAGAAACTCTTTTCTAAGAGGCTGTTTAATGTATTGAATGATCTTTATTTGAAACTGTACCAGAATGATCTTTTGTTGGAACTGTATTTAGTTCATTTGTTTCTCAGCTGTCTTAAGAGTGAGGTCTCATGAGAATGTCAGAGTAGTTATCAATAAAATAAAGACATTGCCTTTTTTCTCTACACATTTAATTTGCAGAAGAAGGAAAATTTTGAGATCTTTCTGTATGATGATTATTGTAGTTACTTTAGAGATAATGACAAAAATATCCCTAGGAGATAGGCTGGCTAAAGTTACTCGGGTAAGATCACCCCAGCTGAGTTTCTGCTGTCAGCTTTCCCGAACTTTTCCAGAAACTTGATTTTCTTAGCATACCCAGAGTTAAGAAAATTCAGCCTTTTTGCTATGTATCATTCATATATTAACTCATACTGCAAATCTATGAATTTATAGGGAGAATCAGAACTGCCACAAAGACAAACTCTCATGCCTTGATTATTTTTAATAGGTTGCTTAATTTCAACCAGAGCAAGGAGACCTAATTAGATGTAGAATGTTAATGGCTATTGTCATTCATTTGTGATAGCCTGATGCTTACATTTCTAATAAAGGGAAATTCTTATCTTGGATGTAATATCTTCTCGCTGGTTTCTTTTAGTACTTAGTCTTCTGACATGACACCAACCAGTGATCCTGAGTTCCAGATGAACCTTAGAATTGCCTGTGGTACATTCTAAAAATATGGATATCTAGGCCTTACCCACACATAGTAAATTAAATCTCCAGGAGTGGGCCTGAGATTTGGCATTTTTGTTAAAAGTTTTATAAGAGATTCTGGTTCATTAGGCAGAGTTGGGAACCAGTGAACCAAGCCTTGGCAGTTATGTTTCAGCAATCACCCTAGGCTGAAATTGTTGGCAATGGATTCTGTCCTTCTGTTGCAGTTGACTGAGAAAAGACCCCGCGCAATATGTAAGACTCTGTTCCTCAATAACAACTCTACATAGAGGTGCTAGGACTAGAAGGCAGGAGATTAGTGAGAGCATTCCCAGAATTCCTACAATGGTCTAGAGTTGGTCTAGGAAGAAGTTTAAAGATTGAATAATAGCAATAACAATGATGACCCAATTACATTGAGAAAAACATCTCCTTAAGTAAGATTAAAATGTTTGAAAGACTGGTAACTGTTTCCCAGGATACATTTTCTTATTCTTCCCTTCAGTACTAGACCACATTCCCCAACCTTCCTTGCCTTAAACATGTGTCCTTGTCACTAAGTTCTGGACGGTGTGATGTGAGTGAAGAAATGTGAACAAATATCCATGTCCTCTTCAGATGAAGCTGCTTCCCTCTACTCTACTTTTTCCCATTCCCACGCTCTGGAATGCAGATCTGTGGCTTCAACCAACTGGACCAAGAAAATAACTTAGAACTAGGAAATAGATGAGTCACAACATTGATGAACCGCAGTCCCTCAGCGATCACACAGAGCAGTGCCAACTTCCCACCAGGGTCACACTGTCTTCCCCTGGATTGTTATGTAAGGGAGAAATAAACTTCTATCTGTTCAAACTATTGTATTTGGGAATCACTGTTGCATCAGATTTGTCTGCATCTTAATTACTGCAGAAGGCTACAGGACCAGTAGTCTCAAATCTTCACTTACTTGTTGAATCCCTTTTATTATAACTCCTCCAAATTCTGGGATCAGAACTGCAACAAATGAATTACTAACAGACTTTCAGTGTTCATTTGTTTAAAGATGCAACCTATAGTTTAGGCTGGAAGAGATATGGCAAATAAACCCCTAATTGAGTCTTCAGCACCCCACCAAAGATTAACAAGTGGACATGTGTGCCGTTGGAACACAGGGTTGGGGCTTTCTCCCTCTGCCCTCCCCAGAGATATCCCCTGTGACTCCACATGCTCAGTACAGAGAAGGGCAGGAGGCATGAAGGTGCAGATGTTGGGTAACATTCACTGATGCCTTGGTTGTCATGTGCTAAGAATGCCCCTTTACAGACCTTACTCTTCTTCCTGCCATAAACTCCTATTAAAGGCCTTTTCTTGCCCAGCCTTTGTTGTCATCTTTTATACTACCTCTCAAGTAGGGGGGAAGATCTCTCATTCTCTTATTCTTGTCCCTGAAATTCCTGCCTTTTGTATTCTTAACGTCTACTCCTCCTTAGACTCCCTCCATCTATTTTGATATTTGGTTCCTAGACCTAGACAGTTTCCTAGACCAATATCCTTAATGGATTTTGCTTCATGGAAACCCCAAAATGTGCTATTCTTCCCTTTGTTTACCTCTCACATGGGCAATGAACAAAGTGCATGTTGTGGAGCATGAGTGAAAAAGAACCAGTTCATCAAAATGCTTATTTCATTGAAAATCCTTTATTATATATTAATTTACTTATTCATTTAAAAATGCTTATTGAGTATTACTTAAGTGGCAGGTGCTAGGCATTGAGGATGGAATGAAAAATGAGAGAATGCCTAAAATATTATGCATTTCAATATGGAAATGCTCAGGCACTACTACACTAGAGCATGTTATTGAAGTGGGAAGTTGCTTGTACCTACTTATAATATGCATATTCTAATAAGAAAGGCAACCTTGACAATTGAATATTTTCAAATATTTGGTATTTTGAAAT